>CM033470.1:2566819-2582130 GCA_019447015.1 Hymenochirus boettgeri
CTCAGGATTTTTCCTGTAGAGGGCACCTTAGGCTGGGTACACTCAGGATTTTTCCTGCAGAGGACACCTTAGGCTGGCTACACTCAGGATTTTTCCTGTAGAGGGCACCTTAGGCTGGCTACACTCAGGATTTTTCCTGTAGAGGGCCCCTTAGGCTGGCTACACTCAGGATTTTTTCTGTAGACGGCACCTTAGGCTGGGTACACTCAGGATTTTTTCTGTAGACGGCACCTTAGGCTGGGTACACCCAGGATGTTTCCTGTAGAGGGCACCTTAGGCTGGGTACACTCAGGATTTTTCCTGTAGAGGACACCTTAGGCTGGGTACACCCAGGATTTTTTCTGTAGAGGGCACCTTAGGCTGGGTACACTCAGGATGTTTCCTGCAGAGGACACCTTAGGCTGGCTACACCCAGGATTTTTCCTGTAGAGGATTCTGTAGAGGGCACCTTAGGCTGGGACACTCAGGATTTTTCCTGTTGTTGTAGAGGGACACCTTAGGCTGGGGAACACTCAGGATTTTTCCTGTAGGGGACACCTTAGGGACTAGGGTAGGGTACACTCAGGATTTTTCCTGTAGAGGACACCTTAGGCTTGTGGAGACACTCAGGGATTTTTCTGAGAGGACACTTTAGGCCTTGGGTACACTCAGGATTTTTCCTGTAGAGGGGCAACCTTAGGTGGGTACACTCAGGATTGTTCTGTAGAGGACACTTAGGCTGGGTACATCAGGATTGGATTTCCTGTAGAGGACACCTTAGCCTGGGTACACTCAGGATTTTTCCTGTAGAGGACACCTTAGGCTGGGTACACTCAGGTTTTTTCTGTAGAGGGCACTAGGCTTGGGTACACTCTAGGATTTTTCCTGTAGAGGGCACCTTAGGCTGGGTTACACTCATGATTTTTCCTGTAGAGGGACAACTTAGGCTGGGAACACTCAGGATTTTTCTGTAGGGGACACCTTAGCCTGGGTACACTCAGGATTTTCCTGTAGAGGACACCTTAGGCTGGTACACTCGGATTTTCATGTAGAGACACCTTAGCCTGGGTACACTCAGGATTTTTCCTGTAGGAGGAACCTTAGCCTGGGGTACACTCAGGATTTTTCCTGTAGAGGCACTTAGGCTGGGTACACTCAGGTTTTCCTGTAGAGGCACCTGCTGGCGGACACTCAGTTTTTCCTGTAGAGGACACCTTAGCCTGGGGACACTCAGGATTTTCCTGTAGAGGAGACACCTTAGCGCTGGGAACACTCAGGATTTTTCTGTAGAGGACACCTTAGCCTGGGTACACTCAGGATTTTTCCGGTAGAGGGACACCTTAGCTGGGATACTCAGGATTTTCTGTAGAGGACACCTTAGCTGGGTACACTCAGGATTTTCCTGTAGAGGACACCTTAGCCTGGGTCACTAGGATTTTTCGTTTGTAGAGGGCAATTAGGTGGGTACACTCAGGATTTTTCTTAGAGGGCACCTTAGGCTGGGTCACTCAGGATTTTCCGTAGAGGGACACTTTAGGCTGGGACACCTCAGGATTTTTCCTGTAGAGGACACCTTAGGCTGGGTACACTCAGGATTTTTCCGTAGAGGACACCTTAGACTGGGTACACTCAGGATTTTCTGTAGAGGACACCTTAGCCTGGGTACACTCAGGATTTTTCATGTAGAGGACACCTTTAGGCCTGGGTAACTCAGGATTTTTCGTAGAGGGACACTTAGGCTGGGTACACTCAGGATTTCCTGTAGAGGGCACTTAGGCTGGGTAACTCAGGATTTTTCCTGTAGAGGGGACACTTAGCCTGGGTACACTCAGGATTTTCCTTAGAGGACACCTTGGCTGGGACACTCAGGATTTTCCGTAGAGGACACCTTAGGCCTGGGGACACTCAGGATTTTTCCTGTAGAGGACACCTTAGGCTGGGAAACTCAGGATTTTTCTGTAGAGGACACCTTAGCCTGGGTACACTCAGGATTTTCCTGTATGTAGAGGGACACCTTAGGTGGGTCCACTTAGGATTTTCTTGTTAGAGAGGCACATTAGGTTGGAACATCTCAGGATTTTTCTGTAGAGGGACCTAGGCTGGGTACACTCAGGATTTTTCCTGGAGGCACCTAGGCTGGGTTACACTCAGGATTTCTTCTGTAGAGGACACCTTAGGCTGGGTACACTCAGGATTTTTCCTGTAGAGGCACCTTAGGCTGGGTACACTCGGATTTTCCTGTAGGGCACCTTAGGCTGGGTACACTCAGGATTTTTCCTGTAGAGGGCACCTTAGGTCGGGTTACACCTCAGGATTTTTCCTGTAGAGGCACACTTAGGCTGGGAACACTCAGGATTTTTCCTGTAGAGGACACTTAGGCCTGGGTACACTCAGGATTTTCCTGTAGAGGACACCTTAGGCTGGGTACACTCAGGTGTTTTCGTAGAGGGCACCTTAGGCTGGGAACACTCAGGTTTTCTGTAGAGGGCACCTTAGGCTGGGTTACACTCAGGATTTTTCCTGTAGAGGGCACCTAGGTGGGTACACTCAGGATTTTCCTGTTAGAGGGACACCTAGTCTGGTGTACACACTCAGGATTTTCCTGTAGAGGACACCTTAGGCTGGAACACCTAGGATTTTTCCTGTATAGGACACCTTAGGCTGGGTACATCAGGATTTTTCTGTAGAGGGCACCTTAGGCTGGGTACACTCAGGATTTTTCTTGTAGAGGGCTACCTAGGTGGTACACTCAGGATTTTCTGTAGAGGACACCTTAGCAGGGTACACTCAGGATTTTTCCTGTAGAGGACGACCTTAGGCTGGGTACACTCAGGATTTTTTGTAGAGGAAACCTTAGCTGGGGTACACTCAGGATTTTTCCTGTAAGGGACACTTAGCCTGGGTACACTCAGGATTTTTCCTGTAGACCCCCCCCTCTCTCTCCCCCCGCCATCGCGCAGCACTCATCCCACCCTCTCTCCACTCGCCCACCCTTATCAACGATCTCTCTCCCCTTTACCCCCTCTCTATCTATCGTAACTCTCCCCTCTCTCGTCCCTCCTTCCTCCCTTATACTCAATAGAACCCCCCATCTCTTTCTATACTCTCGCTCTCTGCCTCTCTCTGTCTCCCTACTCTCTCCCTATCCCCTCGCACTCCCCTTCTCTCTATTCCTCTCTCTCGCATGTCCGGGTCATGTCACTTGGTTCATAACTCCGGGTTAATGTCACCTTGTCTTCTAACTCCGGGTCAGTCACTGTCGTCTAAAAAACTGGTTTGGTTTTCCGGATTTCTGTTTGCACATTAGCAAGGACTCCTCCCGGCACAGCGCACTAACATAAAAGCCATCAAGGGGCGCACATAGGGCTGTATCATTATAGAGGATGTCTGGCCCCGACCTTGTTCAAAAATACAAAACAAAAATGAAAAGACTTTAGAGAAATGCAAACACCTTCATTTTCCTTTTCCTTCTATGACATTTTATTTGAACGATGAGTGGGTCACGGGAGGGTTTTAAAAATAATTATTACATTCATAAGATCTGGTTATTTTAATAGTCAACATTGACCAATCAGATAAAAAACCTCACTCAATTAGCTCTAGCCATGATTTATGGTTTAGTATTAAAAAGGAAAGAGTTAACTGCACAGTAATTGACTATAGGTACAGGCCCATGAAGTCAGGTGGACGTATAGAGGTAACGTATCATTCCATTCAGATTCAGGGTGGGAACGTAACATAAATTGCGCTGTCTAGTCATTAAGTATACATTGGGCCCTGGATTTATATACATCCTGCTAATAATAAAGACATTTATTCAGATGTTCCGGATATTGTTAAAAGTCCAATTATCCAAGCTGTCATACCCTATCACTAATCTAACACCCCACCCCCCGATTTCTACCCCAATCCACTAGTCGAACACCCACCCCAGATTTAAACACTCTCACTAATCTAACACCCACCACCCAGATTCACCCTATCACTAAATAAATGCCCACCCCCAGATCAACCCAACACGAAGCCTAACACCCACCCCCAGATTCTACCCTATCATATCTAAATCCCACCCACCAGATCTACCCATCAACAATCTAACACCCAACACCCAGATTCTACCCTACACTAATCTAACACCACCCCCAGATTCTTACCTTATCACTAAGCTAACACCCACCCCCCAGATTCACCCTATCACTTTAATTTAACATCCCACCCCCCCAGTTTCTACCCTTCATCACTAATCTAACTCCCACCCCCAAAGTCTAAGAGTTAGAATTAACGTCAATTATTGTATAACCAAACATATAATCACAAGTTTCGGGGCGGAATAACATTGCCCCCCCCCAGATTCGACCCTTCACTAATCTAACACCCCACCTCCAGATTCTACCCTAGCACGAATCTAAAACACCCCACCACAAGATTGCAACCCTATTACTGATATAACAACCACCCCCAGATCTACCCTATCACTAAGGAGGGTTCTAAACCCCCCCCCAGATTTAGACCCAATAACTAATCACCACCCCCACCCAAAATTCTGACCCTATCACTAATCTAACACCCCCACCCACCGGATTCTACCCTATCACTATCTAACACCCCCCCCAGATCTACCCTTATCACTAATCTAATAACACCCCCCCCAGATTACCCTATCACTAATCTAACACCCACCCCCAGATTATACCCTATCACTAATCTAACACCCCCACCCCCCAGATTCTACCCATCACAATCTAACACCCACCCCCAGATTCTACCCTATCACTAATCTAACACCCCACCCCCCAGATTCTACCCCATGCATAAATAACACCCACCCCAGAGTCTACCTCATCCTAATCGAACACCCACCACCCAGATTCTACCCATCACAATTAACCCCACCACCCAGATCTAACCCTATCACTAATCTAACACCCCCAACACCAGATTATAACCTTATCACTAATCTAACACACCAACCCCCCGATTCTACACCCTATCACTAATATAGACACCCCCACCCTCACAGATTTCTACCCTATAATAGATCTAACACCCCCACCACCCAAAATTCAACCCTATCACTGATCGTATAACACCCACCCCCAGATTCTACCCTCACTAACTAAACACCCCACCCCAGATTTCTACCCCATCAATAATCAAACACCCCCACCCCCAAATTTACCCTAGCACAATCTAAACCCCACCACCGATTCTACCTACACTAATCTAAACACCCACCCCCCAGATTCTTACCGATCACTAAATAACATCCACCCCCCAGGATTCTACCCTATCACAATCTAACACCCACCCCCAGAGAACACTATCACAATCTAAACACCCCCACCCCAGATTCTACCCATCACGGATCTACCACCCAACCCCCAGATCTACCCTGATTATTAACTAATTCTAACACCCCCACCCCCCAAGATTCGACCCATCACTAATCTATCACCCCCACCCCCAGGATTCTAACCCTATCACGAATTTACAACCAACACCCAGATTCTACCCTATCACTATCGAAACACACACGCCCAGATTCGACCATATCACTAATCTAACACCCCACGTCCAAGATTTACCCTTCACTAATCTAACACCGCTACCACCCAGAGTGTCTTACCCATCACTAATCTAACACCACCCCCCAGATTCTCCTGATCACGAATCGAACACCAACCCCCAGATTCTACCCGTATCACTAATAGCTAAACACCCACCCATACTAGATCTACCTAGTCACAATTCAAAACCCACCCCCAGATTCTTATACCATGCCTATAATCGAACACCCACCCCCCAGATTTCTACCATATCAGAATAAATCTAAACACCCACCCCCGATTCTACCCTATCACTAATCTACACCCACCCCCAGATTCTACCCTTATCACTAATCTTAACACCCAACCCCCAGATGTCTACCCCTATAATAATCTTAACACCCACCCCCCAGGATTCTATCCGATCACTAATCTAACACCTACCCCAGATGTCTCCCTATCACATAATTAAACAACCCCCCCCCAGATTGCTACCCTAACACTAATCTAACACATCCCACCCACAAAAATTCATACACTATCACTATCTAACACCCCAACCCACCGGATGTCTATCCCTATCACAATCTAACACCCACCCCACAGATTCGACCCGATCACTATCGAACCCCCACCCCCCGATTCTACCCCATCACCTAATTAAACAACCCCACCCCCAAATTTACCCTATCACTAATCTAAGACACCCCCCACCCAGATTCTACCCCATCACTAATCTAAACACCCAACCCCCAGATTCATACACTACACTAATCTAAACACCCCACCACCCAGATTTCGTGATCAATCACTAATCTAACCCAACCCCAGATTCTACACCAATCACATTTAAGGCTAACCACCCACCCCCCAAGAGCTACCTAATCACTATGAAAACCATTTTTGCCACCCCAGATTCTACCCGTATCACAATCTAACAACCCATCCCCAGATTCTAACCCTATCACTAATCTAAAACCACCACCCCCCCAGATTCTACCCCTATCACTAATCAACACCCCACCCTCCTAGATTCTACCCCCTACACTAATCTAACACACCACCCCCCCAGAGTAAACCCTATCCACTGATCAACACCCACACCCCAGAGTTACCCATCAAGCTATCGAACACCCACCCCAAGAGGCCATCCCCGTCACTAAGTCTAACACCCAACCCCCTAATTCTACCCATCACTAATATAACACCAGCCCCCCAGATTCTACCCATCACTATAAATCTTAACACCCCCCACCCCAAATTCACCCTACATATATAACACCCCACCCCAGAGGGGGGGGTTGATACATATTCACTAAATCAACACCCACCCCAGAGTCTACCCGTATCACTAATTCTAAACACCCCAACCCCCCAGATGATCAGCACGAATCTAAACACCCACCCCCAGATATACCCCATAACTAAATTAACACCCAACCCCCAGCGTCTACCCTACCATAATCTAACACCCCCCACCCAGAATTCTACCCTATCACTAATCTAACACCCATCCCCAGATTCTACCCTATCACTAATCTAACACCCACCCCCAGATTCTACCCCATCACTAATCTAACACCACCCTCCAGATTCTACCCATAACATAATCTAACACCCCACCCCCCAGATTCAACCCTATCACTGATCTAACACCCACCACCCAGATTCTACCCCATCAATAATCGAAACACCCACCCCCCAGATTCTACCCTATCACTAATCTAACACCACCCCTAGATTCTACCCGTATCACTAATATACAAACCCACCCCCAAGATTCTACCCTATCACTAATCTAAAAACACCCCCAGATGGATCCACATCCACTAATCTAACACACAACCCCCAGATGTCTACCCGATCATAATGCTAACACCCACCCCCCAGATTCTACCCTATCACTAATCTAACACCCACCCCCCAGATTCTCAACCTATCAATAATCAACACCCACCCCCCCAGATTCTACCCTATCACTAATCTTCACCCACCCCCAGGGATGGCTCCCTACACGAATCTAAACACCCCCCCCAGATCTACCCTATCAGAATGTGAACCAGATTGAAGGCGGAAAACCCCGACAGGTTAAAAATACTCTGACTCCATGTGGAAATGGGAATAATAATTTCTAGAATCCACTTGCCAACATTATTATTAATTTAAAGGGGATCAAAAAAAAAAAAGTTCTTTTTTTTTCTAATTCAACCCCCTCGATGGCTGGCTTGAACCACAAGGTGAGAACTGGATCCACTAGATCCTCACCCCTGCATTACAGTGGGTCGATCCACTAGATCCTCACCCCTGGCAGTACGTAGGTAGAGCCACTAGATCTTCCTCCCTGCAGTACAGGAGGTAGTTTGTATCCGCAGAGGTTTAGTGCATCTATTGTATCAAATTAGATCCAACTGGACTGAAGTTTAGATTAGTGAAGGGTTTCGATAGCATTGCCGACGGGCTTTCTCAATTCAGAATGACTGTACAAGGACGGGGCAATTATGCCATGGAAATCCCATATTACCATCAACAGCCAGGGTTAGGGTTGTGATTGGATAGTGGCTAAGAGGGTATAGGAACGCCCCCAGAGAAGGGTTGTAAAAACAAGATTGTCATGGCACAGACAGTTGTGTCGAACCCCCCCAACCTCTATTAGGACTTGGTTTCTTTAATTTTCACATTAAATGGCTCCTACACCTTCTCGTGAACCAGTCATTGTCCTTTGGCAATAGGTTAACCAATCTTCAGAAAGGTATGTCTTTATCCTAAGAGGACACCTTTACCGTGGGCAGTTCCTATACCACCTTTTAAGCGGCAAGGCATCCAACCTGCATTAAGAAGTTCCTTATCACATGGCTGTGTGTGATATGTATAGGGATTTCAGGGACATAATGCCACAGATTCTGACAAGTCATTCTGAATGAGAGATGCAGTGGAGATATAGACTAGCGAAACGTCTTCCAAGAATAACATTCAAGTCCAGTTGATCTAATTGAATAAAAAAACCACCAGCTATACCATGTGACCTGGATGAATGAATGAATTTACAGAATCCATGACCTGGTATGAATGAACAGTACAGATATTCCCATGGGACCTGGTGAGAGGAATATTACAGGTATACCATGACTGGTGAATGAATATTAAGATATCAGCCCTGGATGGATGTGAATATACAAGATAATACCAATGACCTGGAGGATGAATATTAACAGATCTACCGTGCCCTGGAGGTATTAGAATATTACAGATATACCGTTTGCCCTGGATGGAGGAATATTACAGATATACCATGACCTGGATGGATGAAATACAGAGTATACCATGGAGCCTGGATGGATGAATATTAAAGATATACCGTGACCTGGAGGGGATGAATATTACAGATATACCATGGAACCGGAATGACTGAATATTCCAGATATACGTGACCTGGATGGATGAAATTACAGAATACCGTGACCTGGATGAATGATATTCAGATAGACCATGACCTGGATGAATGACTTATTACAGATATACGTGCTGGATGAATGAAGATTACAGATATGCCATGACATGGATGGATGAATATTACAGGTTATACCATGACTTGGATGGATTGAATAGTATAGATATACCGTGACCTGGATGGTGAGATGAATATACAGTATACCGTTCCTGGGTGATCTGTGAATGAAGAAGACAGATATACCGTGACCTGAATGGATTGATATTCAGAATACCATGACCTGGATGGATGAATATTACAAGATATACAGTGACCTGGAGGGATGAATATTACAGAATACCGTGACCTGGATGATGATGAATATTACAGATATACGTGACTGGATGGATGAATATGAAAGATATACAGACCTGGATGGATCAAATACAGAATACCAATTGACCTGGATGGGATGAATATACAGATATACGTGACTGGATGAATGAATTTACGAATAGCATGACCTGGATTGAATGAATATTACCGATATGACCGGAAGCCTGGATGAATGAAATTACAGGTCTTATACGGACTGGGTGAATTGATCTTACAAATATATCCGTGACCTGGATGAGATAAACAGATATACGTGGACCTGGAGATGGAAATGAACCCTCATTACAGATACCGTGAACGGATGGATGAAATTACAGATTATACCCTGACCTGGAGGATGCTGATACAGATATAACCATGACTGGATGGATGAATATTACAGATTATACCGTGACCTGGTGGAGATGGAATATACCAAGATATACCGTTGACCTGGATGATGAATATTACAGATATACCGTGACTGGAGGTGAATATTTAAGATATACCATGACCTGGAGGGCATGAAATTACAGATATACCGTGACCTGGAGGATGAATTATATTACCAGATAACCGTGACCTGTGATGGTTATGAATATTACAGACTTATTACCGTTGACCGGGTGGATGAATTTAAAGATTATACCGTGAACCTTGGGTGAATGGAAATACAATATATAACATGGGGGGGGGGGGGAGGGGGGGGTGGGGGGGGAAAAAAACCTTTAAAAAAGGGGGGATGGAACTAGAAACTCGAGCCGGAGTGCGAGCAGAACTTTTATGGAGTTTGAACGGGATTTGATCTAATTGCAATTATAGGTTGCTGTGAAATATGAATGAATTCATTTGAAGTTTCCCAGGCAGTTCATTTTCTCTAGAATCCATGTAGTAAATAGCTCATTGTGGGAGATCGGACTAATGCCAAAAAATTACCCGGTGAATGAAACGTATATTGATAAAATGCAAGATCTCCCACGCTGGAGCCTTTACAGTTTGAATTTAGAAACGGTCTTTTCCACACGATGAGCAGATTGTGCTGAAGGAATTAAATCCACAGCCCATTTCGCTTGTTATAAGATACATTCCAAACGGGATTGTCAATGAGAAAAATAGTGAGGAACATTGTCACTTGATTGTTGTAACAATTTCAAACAAATGGATATATATTTTTTCTTCTTCATCAATAGGTCTCTATTTGTAGTTGATTAATATCTAAAATATAGATCTATTTGTGCTGCTAAGGTAATCCCTTAGGGCTAGGACATTTATTTCCTTATAGCACTAGGAAAGTGTTGATTAAAAAAATGATAGGATTTGTCTTGTAGGAATTTCCGAAACAAATAATGTGCCTGGGGTGAAATCATAAAATCACTAAGATTTCTGTAACATTCTCCCTTAACACAGAAAGAAAAGAATACAAGTATCTGAATAGAGAAATCCTCTCTTCTCCCTGGGTAAAGGGTGTAAATGACATTGAGCATTGTCTGACAACCCAAGACCTAGAGCTGCTGAAACTATATACGACCTAAAACATTTTATTGTTGTATCTCTGGTAGAATGCACAGGAAGACAAATGATATACATGGAAACCAACAGCCTTCTGGCTAAAACTATAGGGCTAAGGTTCTGTTTAGAAACGATTACAAAAGAGTCACCAAAAAACCCCCCAATACAAAAGCTTCTTGGAGAAATTGGTGTTCGGTTCCCATACAAAATAGGGATATGCGTCCAAGTCAAGGACAGCACATAGGTCAAAATGCGAGTTAAAGGAGGCAAGCAGGAGCCATAGTATTGCCCGGGAAAATGAAGAGAGACAAGACCGGACATGTTTTGCTAAATCCATAAGGGCGCAGGACGATTCCTTAAAAGTAATTATCAAAGCCGCAGGTGAAATGAGCCTGATGAACGCTTCATAGACAGCAATTAGGAATCGTTTTCTATTTGTAACGTTTCACAACAAGCAGAAGATAAAATGTAAACGTCCCCCCCCAATAGCCCAAATGAACTTCACATTAGAATTGTCTGGGCCCTATACGGTACAATATTTAAGTAACCGCGCCTATCGTAGAAGTACATCTGTGGCTGTACACGTTGAATTCTACGACTCATTTATAAATATGTCCCTAAGCTCCTTTCCTCCGGGCCCTTAAAGGCAAGTCAAACCCTCAACTTGAAAATCATTATATATAAAAACTCTCCCCTAAACCCTAAATCTACAATAGGTTAGAAATCTGAGAGAGTAAGTATAAACCTAAAACTGTGCCCTGATTCACTCTGCTTCCTGGTCGTGCTTTTAGAAGCACGTCAGTCATGGATCTTTTTGGTAACAGATAAAGTCAGAGCCAAATGAATGAATGTTATTCCCCTCGCGTCTCCTCTGCGGCAGAGTGCGAGTTTTTAAATAAGCTTGGAGAGGCTTGGAGAGGAGGCCGGAAAGCTTGAGGTAGAGGGAAATGGGGAGAGTCATCATTATAGCACAAAAGCTGTGTACAGGATGGGGAAAGCAGGCATTGGAGCAGGGACTGAGCCAAGATTCATTAACCAGGAATCAGTTCAGCGGAGCCGGGTACCAAAGGATCAAGAGAAAACCCATAGAGAGGGACAGGTGGTAAAAAGGTTGTAAAACGAGATGCTAATCGGAAAACCGAGTTCCGAACAAGGCAAAGGCTAACAGGAGATTGGGAAGCACAGGCTAGAACAGCAAAGCAGGGGACTTTAAAAAGGGAGCAGGAAATAATCCCCAAACCAAGCAAACAGGGGACGCAGAACCGGATGGCAGGGGGATATTTAAAATTGGCGCCAAACTGGAAACCAATAAAAATGCGGTCATGGCAAAGCGTGCCGAATCGCGGAAACCGCATGGCAGAGAACAGAGAAAGATGAGATAGCGGGAGATTTGGGGAAATGAGCCGACATGGCACAAAGTCAACAACGTAGAAGGAACGCACGACGCGGGGGAGGATGGAAGAGTCGAGGGGAGAGGACACTTACGGACAATTAATTTTGCTAAATGGTACCCTACTCTGTTATGGTCTTACTATTGTAGATGGGGTTTTGGGGAAGCGATACTTAACTATCATTTATAATTCGGGGTGAACATGACTTTAGAGGGCTCCTCCAAGGTAAAAAAGGTTTTTTGTATTTAGTTTTTTGAAAGAACGGAGAGGTAAGGGAGATGTGTCTCACTCATGATCTTTAATAAAACCTGCGGGACCAAGGAGAGAGGGTAAGGTACTTAACCCGAGTGCTCAATCCCCAACTGCGTGTTAGTCTTTGTTGGCAGGGAGCGATGAAAGGGTAATTCCTGACCTTCTCTCCCAGCCTCGCAGGTTGTATTGAGGAACAGGAGGTAGGACACAGACCTACCTTCCGATCTTGAACAAAACTAGAAATACCCACATGTTTTTATACTTTAAAGAAATAGCCACCCAGCAAATGTGAATTGACATTATATGGTCCCGTTATCGAATGTGTTTCCTCTGTGGCTTCCTTTACATCTGAAAGAACGAATGACGTCTCTGTAATCTAACTTTATGTCTTAATCTAACGGCTCATTCATAGTGTATTGATTGAATTGTATGTAGTGTTTGCTATGTACCAACGATCCGAGACCCAACATATGGACTGGGCAATTGATGGGTAAAAGATCCACCCACTTGTAGCGAGGTAGGGGTACACTCAGATTTTCCTGTGAGGACACTTGGCTGGTACACTCAGGAGTTTTTCCTTAGAGGGACAAATAGGGCTCGGTAACACTCAGGATTTTCCTTGTAGAGGACACTTAGGCTAGGATACCCAAGATTTTCCTGTAGAGGACACCTTAGGGTGGTACACTCAAGGATTTTTCCTGTAGAGGACCATAGCTGGGTACACTCAGGATTTTTTCCTGTAGAGGGCACCTTAGGCTGGGTACATCCAGATTTTTGTCTGTAGAGGGCACTAGGCTGGGTACACTCAGGATTCTGTAGAGGGCACACTTAGGCGGGGTACAATCAGGATTTTTCCTGTAGAGGACACCTTAGGCTGGGTACACTAGATTTTCCTGTAGAGGGCACCTTTGGCTGGGTACTACTCAAGATTTTCTGTAGAGGACACCTGTGCGGGGTATACCAAGATTTTTCTGTTATTGAGGACACCTTAGGGCTGGGACACTCAAGATTTTTCTGTAGAGGGCACCTTAGGCTGGGTACATCCAGGATTTTTCCTGTGAGGACACCTTAGGGGGTACACTCAAGATTTTTCTGGTAGAGGGCACTTGGCTGGGGACACTCAAGATTTTCCTTAGAGGCAACCTTAGGCTGGGTACACTCAAGATTTTTCTGTAGAGGCACCTTTAGGTGGGTACACTCAGGATTTTTCCTTGTAGAGGGACCCTTAGGCTGGGTGGATACCCAAGATTTTTATCTGTACTGAGGGACACCTTAGGCTGGGTACATCAAGATTTTGGTAGAGACCTAGGCTGGACCTCAGGATTCTGTGAGGACACCTTAGGCGGGGTATACACCCCCAAGATTTTTCCGGTAGAGGACACCTTAGGTGGGTACATAGGATTTTTCTGTAGAGGGCACCTTGTCTGGGTACACTCAGGATTTTATGTAGAGGGACACCTTAGGTGGTACACTCAGGATTTTTCCTGTAGAGGACACCTTTTCCTGGGTACACCAGGATTTTTCCTGTAGAGGACACCTAGGCTGGGTACTACTCGGAATTTTGTAGAGGGCACCTTAGTCTGGGGACACTCGGATTTTCCAGTTAGAGGACACCTTAGCTGGGGGAACCTCAGGAATTTTTCCTGTAGAGGACACCTTAGCTGGGTTACACTCAGGATTTTGTAGAGGGCACCTTAGCTGGTACACTCAGGATTTTCGTAGAGGACACCTTAGCCTTGGTACACTCAGGATTTTTGCCTGTAGAGGGCACCTTAGGTGGGTATACACTCAAGAAGTTTTCCTATGTAGAGGACACCTTAGGCTGGGAACACACAGGATTTTTCCTGTAGATGACACCTTAGGCTGGGTTACACCAGGATTTTTCCGTAGAGGGCACTTAGGCTGGCTACACTCATGATGTTCCTGGAGAGGACACCTTAGGCTGGGTACACTCAGGCTTTTTCTGTAGAGGGCACCTTAGGCTGGTACATCAGGATTTTTCCTGTAGGGCACCTTAGGCGGGTACACTCAGGATTTTTTCCTGCAGAGGACACCTAGGCTGGGCTACACTCAGGATTTTCTCATGCAGAGGGACACCTTAGTGCTGGCTACACTCAGGATTTTTCCTGTAGAGGGCACCTTTAGGTGGGTATCACTCAGGATTTTCTTAGAGGCACACTTAGGTTAGGCTACACTCAGGTTTTCTGTAGAGGGCACCTTAGGGCTGGTCAACACTCAGGTTTTCCTGTAGAGGCGACCTTAGGCTGGTGGTACAATCAGGATTTTCTTGTAGACGCACCTTAGGCTGGGTACACTCAGGATTTCCTGAGAGGGCACCTTAGGCTGGGTACATTCAGGATTTTCCTGTCAGAGGACACCTTAGGCTGGCTACTACACCAGGGATTTTCTGTAGAGGACACCTTAGGCTGGCTACACTCAGGATTTTCCTGTAGAGGGACACCTTAGGCTGGTAATCAGGATTTTCCTGGTAAAGGACACATCAGGGTGGCCTACACTCAGGACTTTCCTGTAGAGACACCTTAGGCTGGAACTCCAGGATTTTTCCTGTAGAGGGACACCTTAGGCTGGGACACTCAGGATTTTCCTGTAGAGGACACCTTAGGCTGGTACACTCAGATTTTTCCTATAGAAGGAACCTTGAGCCTTGACAATCAGGATTTCCTCGTGAGGGAACTCTAGGCTGGGTACACTCAGGATTTTTCCTGTAGAGGACCTTAGGCTGGACTACACTCAAGATTTTTCCTGTTAGGAGGCACCTTAGGCTGGCTACACTCAGGATTTTCCTGTAGAGGACACCTTAGGCTTGGGTAC
>CM033470.1:2585441-2638636 GCA_019447015.1 Hymenochirus boettgeri
ACCCAGCCTAAGGTGCCCCTCTACAGGAAAATCCTGAGTGTACCCAGCCTAAGGTGCCCTCTACAGGAAAATCCTGAGTGTCCAGCCTAAGGTCCTCTACAGGAAAAATCCTGAGTGTACCCAGCCTAGGTGCCCTCTACAGGAAAAATCCTGAGTGTACCAGCCTAAGGGGTCCTCTACAGGAAAAATCCTGAGTGTACCCAGCTAAGGTGCCCTCACAAAATCTGAGTTAGCCAGCCTAAGGTGTCCTCTACAGGAAAAATCCTGGTGTAGCCAGCCTAAGTGTCCTCTACAGAAAAATCCTGAGTGTACCCAGCCTAAGGTGCCTCTAAGGAAACCTGAGTGTTACCAGGCCTAAGGTGTCCTCTATCAGGAAAAATCCTGAGTGTACCCAGGCCTAAGGTGTCCTCTACAGGAAAAATCCTGAGTGTAGCCAGCCTAAGGGCCTCTACAGAAAAATCCTGAGTGTAGCCCAGCCTAGGTGTCCCTCTACAGGAAAAATCCTGAGTGTACCAGCCTAGGTGCCCTCTACAGGAAAAATCCTGAGTTGTACCCAGCCTAAGGTGTCCTCTACAGGAAAAATCCTGAGTGTACCCAGCCTAAGTGTCCTCTACAGGAAAAATCCTGGTGTACAGCCTAAGGTGTCCTCTACAGGAAAATCCTGAGTGTACCAGCCTAGTGTCCTCTACAGGAAAAATCCGAGATGTACAGCCTAGGGTCCCTCTACAGGAAAAATCCTGAGTGTAGCCAGCCTAGGGTCCCTCTACGGAAAAATCCTGGTGTACCACCTAGGTCCTCTCAGGAAAATCCTGAGTGTACCCAGCCTAAGGTGCCCTCTACAGGAAAAATCCTGAGTGTACCCAGCCTAAGGTGCCTCTTACAGGAAAAATCCTGAGTGTACCCAGCCTAAGGTGCCCTCTACAGGAAAAATCCTGAGTGTCCAGCCTAAGGTGCCTTTACAGAAAATCCTGAGTGTACCCTCCTAAGGTGTCCTCAGGAAAATCCTGAGGTACCCAGCCTAAGGTGCCCTCTACAGGAAAAATCCTGAGTGTAGCCAGACCTAAGGTGTCCTCTCAAGGAAAAATCCTGAGTGTACCCAGCCTAGGTGTCCTCTACAGGAAAAATCCTGAGTGTACCCAGCCTAAGGTGCCCTTACAGGAAAAATCCTGAGTGTACCAGCCTAAGGTGCCCTCTACAGGAAAAACTCTGGTGTACCCAGCCTAAGGTGTCCTCTGCGGAAACAATCCTGAGTGTACCCAGCCTAAGGTGCCCTCTACGGAAAAATCCTGAGTGTACCCAGCTAAGGTCTCTACAGAAAAATCCTGAGTGTTCCCAGCCTAAGGTGTCCTCTACAGGAAAAATCCTGAGGTTAACCCAGCCTATAGGTGCCCTCTACAGGAAAAATCCTGAGTGTACCAGGCTAAGGTGTCCTCTACAGGAAAAATCCTGAGTGTACCCAGCCTAAGGTGCCCTCTACAGAAAACCTGAGTGTACCCAGCCTAAGGTGTCCTCTACAGGAAAAATCCTGGAGTGTCCCAGCCTAAGGTGTCCTCTACGAAAATCCTGAGTGTCCCAGCTAAGGTGCCTCTATACAAAATCCTGAGTGTACCCAGCCTAAGGTGTCCTCTTACAGGAAAAATCCTGAGTGTACCCACGGAAGGTGTCTCTACAGGAAAAATCCTGAGTGTACCAGCCTAAGGGTCCCTCTACAGAAAAATCCTGAGTGTACCCAGCTAAGGTGCCCTCTACAGGAAAAATCCTGAGTGTACCCAGCCTAAGTGTCCTCTACAGGAAAAATCCTGAGTATACCCAGCTAAGGTGTCCTCTACAGGAAAAATCCTGAGTGTTCCCAGCCTAAGGTGTCCTCTACAGGAAAATCTGAGTGTACCCGAGCCTAAGGTGTCCTCTACAGAAAAATCTGGTGTATTCCAGCCTAGGTGTCCCTCTACAGAAAAATCCTGAGTGTACCCAGCCTAAGGTGTCCTCTACAGGAAAAATCCTGAGTGTCCCAGCCTAAGGTGCCTCTACAGAAAAATCCTGATGTACCCAGCCTAAGGTGCCCTCTACAGGAAAAATCCTGAGTGTACCCAGCGCTAAGGTGTCCTCTACAGGAAAAAATCCTGGTGACCCAGCCTAAGGTGTCCTCTACAGGAAAAATCCTGAGTGTACACCACGGCTAAGGTGTCCTCTACAGGAAAAATCCTGAGTGTCCCAGCCTAAGGTGCTCCTCTACAGGAAAAATCCTGAGGTGTTACCCAGCCTAAGGTGCCCTCTACAGGAAAAATCTGGGTATCCCAGCCTAAGGTGCCTCTACAGGAAAAATCCTGAGTACCCAGCCTAAGGTGTCCTCTACGAAAAAATCCTGAGTTACCCAGGCTAAGGTGTCCTCTACAGAAAAATCCTGAGTGTACCCAGCCTAAGTGTCCTCTAAGGAAAAATCCTGAGTGTACCCAGCCTAAGGTGTGCCCTCTACAGAAAAAATCCTGAGTGTACCCAGCCTAAGGTGCCCTCTACAGGAAAAAATCTGTGATGTACCCAGCCTAAGGTGTCCTCTACAGAAAATCCTGAGTGTACCCAGCCTAAGGTGCCCTCTACAGGAAAATCCTGAGTGTACCCAGCTAAGGTCCTCTACAGGACAAATCGAGTACCAGCCTAAGTGTCTCTTCAGAAAATCCAGTGTACGCCAAGTCCCTACAGAATCCTAGTTACCGGCTAGGTGTCCTCTACAGGAAAAATCCTGAGTGTACCCAGCCTAAGGTGTCCTCTACAGGAAAAATCCTGAGTGTACCAGCTAAGGTGTCCTCTACAGGAAAAATCCTGAGTGTCCCAGCCTAAGGTGCCCTCTACAGAAAATCCTGAGTGTACCAGACCTAAGGTGCCCCATCTACAGGAAAAAACTCCTGAGTGTACCCAGCCTAAGGTGTCCTCTACAGGAAAATCCTGAGTGTACCCAGCTAAGGTGTCCTCTACAGGAAAAATCCTGAGTGTCCAGCTAAGTGTCCTCTACAGGAAAAATCCTGAGTGTACCAGCAGCTAAGGTGCCCTCTACAGGAAAATCCTGAGTGTACCCAGCCTAAGGTGCCCTCTACAGGAAAAATCCTGAGGTTACCCAGCCTAAGGTGCCCTCTACACGAAAAACCTTAGTGGTACCCAGCCTAAGGTGTCCTCTACAGGAAAAATCCTGAGTGTACCCAGCCTAAGGTGTCCTCTACAGAAAAATCTGAGTTATTCCCAGCCTAAGGTGTCCCTCTACAGGAAAAATCCTGAGTGTACCCAGGCTAAGGTGTCCTCTACAGGAAAAATCTGAGTGTTTCCCAGCCTAAGGTGTCCTCTACAGGAAAAATCCTGATGTGTACCAGCCTAAGGTGTCCTCTACAGGAAAATCCTGAGTGTTCCCAGCCTAAGTGCCCTCTACAGGAAAACCTGAGTGTACCAGCCTAAGGTGCCCTCTACAGGAAAAATCCTGAGTGTACCCAGGCCTAAAGGTGTCCTCTACAGGAAAAAATCCTGAGTGTACCCAGCTAAGGTGTCCTCTACAGGAAAATCCTGAGTGTACCCAGCTAAGGTGTCCTCTACAGAAAAATCCTGAGTGTACCCAAGGCTAAGGTGTCCTCTACAGGAAAAATCCTGAGTGTACCCAGCTAAGGTGTCCTCTACAGAAAATCCTGAGTGTTACCCAGCCTAAGGTGTCCTCTACAGGAAAAATCCTGGTGTTACCCAGCCTAAGTTGTCCTCTACAGGAAAATCCTGAGTGTATCCACGGCTAAGGTGCCTCTACAGGAAAAATCCTGTGTACCCAGCCTAAGGTGTCCTCTACAGGAAAAATCCTGAGTGTACCCAGCCTAAGGTGTCCTCTACAGGAAAAATCCTGAGTGTACCCAGCCTAAGGTTCCTCTACAGGTAAAATCCTGAGTGTACCCAGCCTAAGGTGCCCTCTACAGGAAAAATCCTGAGTGTACCCAGCTAAGTGTCCTCTACAGGAAAAATCCTGAGTGTACCAGCCTAGGTCCTCTACAGGAAAAATCCTGAGTGTCCCAGCCTAAGGTGCCCTCTACAGGAAAATCCTGAGTGTTACCCAGCCTAAGGGTCCTCTTACAGGAAAATCCTGAGTGTACCAGCCTAAGGTGTCCTCTACAGGAAAATCCTGAGTGTACCCAGCCTAAGGTGCCCTCTACAGGAAAATCCTGAGTGTAGCCAGCCCTAAGGTGTCCCTCTACAGGAAAAATCCTGAGAGTTACCAGCCCCTAAGGTGCCCTCTACAGGAAAAATCCTGAGTTGTACCAGCAAGGTGCCTCTACAGGAAAAATCCTGAGTGTACCCAGCCTAAGGTGTCCTCTACAGAAAAATCCTGAGTGTACCCAGCCTAGGTGCCTCTACAGGAAAAATCCTGATGTCCAGCTAGGCCTCTACAGGAAAATCCTGAGTGTACCCAGCCCTAAGGTGTCCTCTACAGGAAAAATCCTGAGTGTGCCAGCCCCTAGGTCCTCTGACAAAAATCCTGAGTGTACAAGCCTAAGGTGTCCTCTGCAGGAAAATCCTGAGTGTACCAGCCTAAGGTGTCCTCTACGGAAAAATCCGAGTGTACCCAGCCTAAGGTGTCCTCTACAGAAAATCCTGAGTGTACCCAGCCTAAGGTGCCCTCTACAGGAAAAATCCTGAGTTCCCAAGCTAAGGTGTCCTCTACAGGAAAATCCTGGGTGTACCAGCATCTAAGGTGTCCTCTCAGAAAAATCCTGAGTGTACCAGCCTAAGGTGCCCTCTACAGGAAAATCCTGAGTGTACCCAGCCTAAGGTGTCCTCTACAGGAAAAATCCTGGAGGTTGCTAGCCAGGCCTAAGGTGTCCTCTACAGGAAAATCCTGAGTGTACCCAGCCTAAGGTGCCCTCTACAGAAAAATCCTGGAGTGTTACCAGCCTAAGGTGTCCTCTACAGAAAAATCCTGAGTGTACCCAGCCTAAGGTGCCCTCTACAGGAAAACATCCTGGAGTGTACCAGCTAAGGTGCCTCTACAGGAAAAAATCCTGAGTGTTACCCAGCCTAAGGTGCCTCTACAGAAAAATCCTGAGTGTAGCCAGCCTAAGGGGCCCTCTACAGAAAAATCCTGAGTTGTAGCCAGCCTAAGGTGTCCTCTACAGGAAAAATCCTGAGTGTAGCCAGCCTAAGGTCGTCCTCTACAGGAAAAATCCTGAGGTAGCCAGCCTAAGGGTCCTCTCAGGAAAAATCTGAGTGTACCCAGCCTAAGGTGCCCTCTACAGGAAAAATCCTGAGTGTCCCAGCTAAGGTGTCCTCTACAAGGAAAATCTGGTGTACCAGCCTAAGGTGCCCTCTACAGGAAAAATCCTGAGTGTACCAGCCTAAGGTGTCCTCTACAGGAAAAATCCTGGTGTGCCAGCCTAAGGTGTCCTCTACAGGAAAAAATCCTGAGTGTACCCAGCCTAAGGTGCCCTCTACAGGAAAAATCCTGAGTGTACCAAGGCCTAAGGGTCCTCTACAGGAAAATCCTGAGTGTACCAGCCTAAGGTGCTCCTCTACAAAATCCTGAGTGTACCCAGCCTAAGGTGTCCTCTACAGGAAAAATCCTGAGGTTCCAGCCTACATAGGTGTCCTCTACAGGAAAATCCTGAGTGTACCCAGACCTAGGTGCCCTCTACAAAATCCTGAGTGTACCAGCCTAAGGTTCCTCTACAGGAAAATCCTGAGTGTACCCAGCCTAAGTGTCCTCTACAGGAAAAATCCTGGTGTACCCAGCCTAAGGTGCCCTCTACAGGAAAAATCCTGAGTGTACCAGCCTAAGGTGTCCTCTACAGGAAAATCCTGAGTGTCCAGCCTATAGGTGTCCTCTACAGGAAAATCCTGAGTGTACCAGCCTAAGGTGCCCTCTACAGGAAAAATCCTGAGTGTAGCCAGCCTAAGGTGTCCTCTACAGGAAAAATCCTGAGTGTACCCAGCCTAAGTGCCCTCTACAGGAAAAATCCTGAGTGTACCAGCCTCTAGGTGTCCTCTACAGGAAAATCCTGAGTGTACCCAGCCTAAGGTGTCCTCTACAGGAAAAATCCTGAGTGTACCCAGCCTAAGGTGCCCTCTACAGGAAAATCCTGAGTGTCAAGGCTAAGGTGTCCTCTATAGGAAAAATCCTGAGTGTACCCAGCCTAAGGTGTCCTCTACAGGAAAAATCCTGAGTGTAGCCAAAAGCCTAAGGTGTCCTCTACAGGAAAAATCTGTGGTGTAGCCAGCCTAAGTGTCCTCTACAGGAAAATCCTGAGTGTACCCAGCCTAAGGTGCCTCTACAGGAAAATCCTGAGTGTGTGTTCCAGGCTAAGGTGTCCTCATAGGAAAAATCCTGAGTGTACCCAGCCTAAGGTTCCCTCTACAGGAAAAATCCTGAGTGTGCCAGCCATCGAAGGTGTCCTCTACAGGAAAAATCCTGGTGTAGCCAGCCTAAGGTGTCCTCGCGGAATTCTGTAGCCACGATGTTCCTTACAGGAAAATCCTGAGTGTACCCAGCCTAAGGTGTCCTCTACAGGAAAAAATCCTGAGTGTATCCCCAGCCTAATGGTGTCCTCTACAGGAAAAATCGCTGGGTGTAGCCAGCCTAAGTGTCCCTCTGACAGGAAAAATCCTGAGTGTACCACAGCCTAAGGTGCCCTCTACAGGAAAATCCTGAGTGTTAGCCAGCCTAAGGTGTCCTCTACAGAAAAATCCTGAGTGTACCCAGCCTAAGGTGCCCTCTACAGGAAAAATCCTGGTGTTGCCAGCCTAAGGTGCCTCTCTTACAGGAAAATCCTGGGGTGTAGCCAGCCTAAGGTGTCCTCTACAGGAAAATCCTGAGTGTACCCAGCCTAAGGTTGCCCTCTACAGGAAAAATCCTGAGTGTTAGCCAGCCTAAGGTGTCCTCTTGCAGGAAAAATCCTGAGTGTAGCCAGCCTAAGGTGTCCTCTCAGGAAAAATCCTGAGTGTACCCAGCCTAAGGTGCCTCTACAGGAAAAATCCTGAGTGTAGCCAGCCTAAGGTTGCCTCTACAGGAAAAACCTGAGTGTACCCACAGGGTGACACGCAGGATTTTTCCTGTAGAGGACACCTTAGGCTGGGTACACTCAGGATTTTTTCTGTAGAGGGCACCTTAGGCTGGTACACTCAGGATTTTCCTGTAGAGGCACCTTAGCTGGGTACACATCAGGATGTTTCCTGCAGAGGACACCTTAGGCTGGGTACCTCAGGATTTTCCTGTAGAGGACACCTTAGCCTGGGTACACTCAGGATTTTTCCTGTAGAGGGCACCTTAGGCTGCTGGGTACACTCAGGATTTTCCTGCAGAGGACACCTTAGGTGGCTACACCCAGGATTTTTCCTGTAGAGGAAACCTTAGGGTGTACACTCAGGATTTTTCCTGTAGAGGGACACCTTAGGCTGGGGTACACTCAGGATTTTTCCTGATAGAGGACACCTTAGGCTGGGTAACCATCAGGATTTTCCGTTAGAGGGCAACCTTAGGTGGGTACACTCAGGATTTTTCTGTAGAGGACACCTTAGCTGGGTACACTCAGGATTTTTCCTGTGTAGAGGGCACTTAGGCTGGGTACACTCAGGATTTTTCCTGTAGAGGGACACCTTAGGCTGGGGTACACTCAGGATTTTTCTGTAGAGGGGCACTTAGGCTGGGTTACACTCAGGGATTGTTCCGCAGAGGACACCTAGGCTGGCTACACCCAGGATTTTTCCTGTAGAGGACACCTTAGGCTGGCTACACTCAGGATTTTCCTGTAGAGGACACCTTAGGCTGGGTACACTCAGGATTTTTCTGTAAGGACCTAGGCTGGTACACTCAGGACTTTCCTGTAGGGACACCTTAGGCTGGTACACCAGGATTTTTCCTGTAGAGGACACCTTAGGCTGGCTACACTCAGGATTTTCTGTAGGAGGACACCTTAGGCTGGGGGGACACTCAGGATTTTCCTGTAAAGGACACTTAGGCTGGCTACACCAGGATTCCTGTAGAGGACACCTTAGGCTGGCTACACCAGGATTTTTCCTGTAGAGGACACTTAGGCTGGCACACTCAGGATTTTTCCTGTAGAGGACACTTAGGCTGGGTACACTCAGGATTTTTTTTCCTGTAGAGGACACCTTTAGCCTTGGAACTCAGGAATTTCTGTAGAGGGCACCTTAGGCTGGGTACACTCAGGATTTTCCTGTAGAGGACACCTTAGGCTGGGCTACACTCAGGATTTTTCCTGTAGAGGGACACCTTAGGCGGGGTACACTCAGGATTTCTGTAGAGGGCACCTTAGGCTGGTTACACTAGGATTTTTTCCGTAGAGGACACCTTAGCGGTGGTACACTCAGGATTTTTCCTGTAGAGGGACACTTAGGCTGGTACAACTCGAGATTTTCCTAGAGGACACCTTAGCTGTGGAACACTCAGGATTTTTCCGTAGAGGGCACCTTAGCTGGGTACACTCAGGATTTTTCCTGTAGAGGAAACCTTAGGCTGGGGGTACACTCAGGATTTTTCTGTAGAGGGCAACCTTAGGCTGGCTACACCAGGATTTTTCCTGTTAGAGGGCACCTTAGGCTGGGTACACTCTGGATTTTTCCTGTAGAGGACACCTTAGGCTGCTAAACTCATGATTTTTCCTGTAGAGGGCACCTTAGGCTGGTACACTCAGGATTTTTCCTGTAGAGGACACCTTAGGCTGGGAACACTCAGGATTTTTTCCTGTAGAGGACACCTTAGCCTGGTACACTCAGGATTTTCCGTGTAGAGGGCACCTTAGGCTGGGTACCACTCAGGATTTTTCCGTAGAGGACATCTTAGGCTGGGTACACTCAGGATTTTTCCTGTAGAGGACACCTTAGGCTGGGTACACTCAGGATTTTCTGTAGAGGCACTAGTCTGGTACACTCAGGATTTTCCGTAGAGGAACCTTGGGCTGGAACCTCAGGATTTTTCCTGTAGAGGGACACTTAGGCTGGGTACACTCAGGATTTTTGTAGAGGCACCTTAGCTGGGTACACTCAGGATTTTTCCTGTAGAGGGGACACCTTAGCCTGGTACACTCAGGATTTTTCCTGTAGAGGGGCACCTTAGGCTGGGGTACACACAGGATTTTTCTGTTAGATGACAACTTGGCTGGGTACACTCAGGATTTTTCTGTAGAGGGCACCTTAGGCTGGCTACACTCATGATGTTCCGTGCAGAGGACACCTTAGGCTGGGTACACTCAGGATTTTTCCTGTAGAGGGCACCTTAGGCTGGCTACACTCAGGATTTTTCGTAGAGGGCACCTTAGGCTGGGTACACTCAGGATTTTCCGGAGAGGACACCTTAGGCTGGTACACTCAGGATTTTCCTGTAGAGGGCACCTTAGGTGGTACACTCAGGATTTTTCCTGTAGAGGGCCTTAGGCTGGTAACACTCAGGATTTTTTTCTTTAGAGGGCACCTTAGGCTGGGTACACTCAGGATTTTTTCTGTAGACGGACACCTTAGGCTGGTTACACTCAGGATGTTCCTGTAGAGGGCACCTTAGGCTGGGTACACTCAGGATTTTTCCTGTAGAGGACACCTTAGGTGGGTACACTCAGGATTTTTCCTGTAGAGGGCAACTTAGGCTGGGTACACTCAGGATGTTTCCTGTAGAGGGCACCTTAGGCTGGGTACACTCAGGATGTTTCCTGCAGAGGACACCTTAGGCTGGCTACACCCAGGATTTTTCCTGTAGAGGAAACCTTAGGCTGTCTACACTCAGGATTTTTCCTGTAGAGGACACCTTAGGCTGGGTACACTCAGGATTTTTCCTATAGAGGACACCTTAGCCTTGGAACACTCAGGATTTTCCTGTAGAGGAACCTTAGGCTGGGTACAACTCAGGATTTTTCTCTGTTAGAGGACACCTTATGCTGGTACACTCAGGATTTTTCCTTCATGTGAGGGCACCTTAGGCTGGGTACACTCAGGTTTTCCTTGCCAGAGGACACCTTAGGCTGGCTACACTCAGGATTTTTCCTGTAGAGGACACCTTAGGCTGGGTACACTCAGGATTTTTCCTGTAGAGGGCACCTTAGGCTGGGTACACTCAGGATGTTTCCTGCAGAGGACACCTTAAGCTGGCTACACCCAGGATTTTTCCTGTAGAGGACACCTTAGCCTTGGAACACTCAGGATTTTCCCTGTAGAGGGCACCTTAGGCTGGGTACACTCAGGATTTTTCCTGTAGAGGACACCTTAGGCTGGGTACACTCAGGATTTTTCCTGTAGAGGACTTCTGTAGAGGGCACCTTAGGCTGGGGACACTCAGGATTTTTCCTGTTTTGTAGAGGACACCTTAGGCTGGAACACTCAGGATTTTTCCTGTAGGGGAACCTTAGGCTGGGTAGGGACACTCAGGATTTTTCCTGTAGAGGACACCTTAGGCTGGGAACACTCAGGATTTTTCCTGAGAGGACACTTAGCCTTGGTACACTCAGGATTTTCCTGTAGGGGCACCTTAGGTGGGCTACATCAGGATTTCCTGTAGAGGACATCTTAGGCGGGTACATCTGGATTTTCCTGTAGAGGACACCTTAGCCTGGGTACACTCAGGATTTTTCCTGTAGAGGACACCTTAGGCTGGGTACACCAGGATTTTTTCTGTAGAGGGCACCTTAGCCTTGGTACATTTAGGATTTTTCCTGTAGAGGGCACCTTAAGGCTGGGTTACACTCCAGTGATTTTTCTGTAGAGGACAACTTAGGCGGAACACTCAGGATTTTTCTGTAGGAGGACACCTTAGCCTGGGTACACTCAGGATTTTCCTGTAGAGGACACCTTAGCCTTTGGTACACTCGGATTTTCTGTAGAGGACACCTAGCCCTGGGTACACTCAGATTTTTCCTGTAGAGGAAACCTTAGCCTGGGTACACTCAGGATTTTCCTGTAGAGGGCACTTAGCTGGGTACACTCAGGATTTATCCTGTAGAGGGCACCTGGCTGGCGGGAACACTCAGGATTTTTCCTGTAGAGGACACCTTAGCCTGGGACACTCAGGATTTTCCTTAGAGAGACACCTTAGGCTGGGAAACACTCAGGATTTTTCTGTAGAGGACCCTTAGCCTGGG
Source organism: Hymenochirus boettgeri (assembly GCA_019447015.1). Lineage (NCBI taxonomy): Eukaryota > Metazoa > Chordata > Amphibia > Anura > Pipidae > Hymenochirus > Hymenochirus boettgeri. Next base: position 2,596,538 of record CM033470.1, read on the forward strand.
GATAACTCAGGATTTTCCTGTAGAGGACACCTTAGGCTGGGAATACTCAGGATTTTTCATGTAGAGGACACCTTAGCCTGGGTACACTCAGGATTTTTCCTGTAGAGGACACCTTAGGCTGGGTCCACTTAGGATTTTTCGTGTAGAGGGCACCTTAGGCTGGGAACACTCAGGATTTTTCCTGTAGAGGGCACCTTAGGCTGGGGTCACTCAGGATTTTGCCTGTAGATGGACACTTTAGGCTGGGAACCTCAGGATTTTTCGTAGAGGACACCTTAGCCTGGGTACACTCAGGATTTTTCCGTAGAGGAACCTAGACCTGGTACACTCAGGATTTTCTGTAGAGGACACTTAGTCCTGGGTTACACTCAGGATTTTTCTGAGAGGACACCTTAGCCTGGGTAACTCAGGATTTTTCTGTAGAGGGACACTTAGGCTGGGTACACTCAGGATTTATCCTGTAGAGGGCACTTAGGCTGGGAACAATCAGGATTTTTCCTGTAGAGGACACCTTAGCCTGGGTACACTCAGGATTTTTCCTGTAGAGGACACCTTTGGCTGGGAAACCTCAGGATTTTTCCGTAGAGGACACCTTAGCCTGGGGACCACTCAGGATTTTTCCTGTAGAGGACACCTTAGGCTGGGAATACTCAGGATTTTCATGGAGGACACCTTAGCCTGGGTACACTCAGATTTTTCTGTAGAAGGGACACCTTAGGGGGTCCACTTAGGATTTTTTGTTAGAGGGCACTTAGGTGGAACACTCAGGATTTTTCTGTAGAGGGAACCTTAGGCTGGGTACACTCAGGATTTTCCTGGAGGGCACCTTAGGCTGGGTTACACTCAGGATTCTTCTGTAGAGGACACCTTAGGCTGGGAACACTCAGGATTTTTCTGTAAGAGGACACCTTAGGCCTGGGTACACTCGGATTTTCCTGTAGGGACACCTTAGGCTGGGTACACTCAGGATTTTTCCTGTAGAGGGCACCTTAGTCGGGTTACACTCAGGATTTTTCCTGTAGAGCACACTTAGGTGGGAACACTCAGGATTTTTCCTGTAGAGGACCTTAGCCTGGGTACACTCAGGATTTTCCTGTAGAGGACACCTTAGGCTGGGTTACACTCAGGGTTTTCCTGTAGAGGGCACCTTAGGCTGGGAACACTCAGGTTTTTCTGTAGAGGGCACCTTAGGCTGGGTACACTCAGGATTTTTCCTGTAGAGGGCACCTAGGCTGGGTACACTCAGGATTTTTCCTGTAGAGGACACCTAGTCTGGTAGTACAATCAGATTTCCTGTAGAGGACACCGTTAGGCTGGAACACCTAGGATTTTTCCTGTATAGGACACCTTAGGCTGGGTACATCAGGATTTTTCTGTAGAGGGCACCTAGCCTGGGTACACTCAGGATCTTTCTTGTAGAGGATACCTAGCCTGGTACACTCAGGATTTTCTGTAGAGGACACCTTAGCCGGGTACACTCAGGATTTTTCCGTGTAGAGGACACCTTAGCCTGGTACACTAGGATTTTTTGTAGAGGAACCTTAGCTGGGTACACTCAGGATTTTTCTGTAGAGGGACACTTAGCCTGGGTACACTCAGGATTTTTCCTGTAGAGGACACCTTAGGCTGGGTACATCAGGATTTTTCCTGTAGAGGGCACCTTAGCCTGGGTACACTCAGGATTTTTCGGTAGAGGACACCTAGGCTGGGTACACTCAGGATTTTTCCTGTAGAGGGCACTTAGGCTGGGTACACTCAGGATTTTTCCTAGAGGGCCCTTAGGCTGGCTACAGTCAGGATTTTTCCTGTAGAGGGCACCTTAGGCTGGGCTACACTCATGATGTTTCTGCAGAGGACACTTAGGCTGGGTACACTCAGGATTTTTCTGTAAAGGACCACTTAGCGGGTACACTCAGGATTTTTCTGTAGAGGGCACTTAGGCTGGGTACACCCAGGATTTTTTTTTCCTGTAGAGGGCACTTTAGGCTGTGTACACTCAGGGATTTTCTGTAGAGGGCACCTTAGCGGGTACACTCAGGATTTTTCCTGTGGAGGGCACCTTGGCTGGGTACACTCAGGATTTTTTCCTGTAGAGGGCACCTTGAGGGAGGTGGGTACACTCAGGGATTTTTCCTATAGAGGGCACCTTAGGCTCGGCTACACTTAGGATTTTCCTGTAGAGGACACCTTAGGCTGAGGGTATATATCAGGATTTTTCTGTAGAGGACACTTAGTGCTCGGTATACTCAGATTTTTCCTTGTAGGGACACCTTAGGCTGGTACACTCAGGATTTTTCTGTAGAGGACACTTAGGTGGGTACACTCAGGATTTTCCTGTAGAGGACACCTTAGGCTGGGAAACACCAGGATTTTTCTGTAGAGGGCACCTTAGGATGGTACACTCAGGATTTTTCCTGTAGAGGCACCTAGGTGGGTACACTCAGGATTTTTCCTGTAGAAGGCACCTTAGGCTGGCTACACTTAGGATTTTTCCTGTAGAGGACACTTAGGCTGGGGTACCCTCAGGATTTTCCTGTAGAGGACACCTTAGGCTCGGTACACTCAGGATTTTTCGTAGAGGACCTTAGGTGGGTACACTCAGGATTTTTCCTTGTAGAGGACACTTAGGCTGGGCAAACTCAGGATGGATTTTTCCTTGTAGAGGGCCCTTAGGTGGGTACACTCAGGATTTTTCCTGTAGAGGGAACATAGGCGGGGTAACTCCGGATTTTTCCTGTAGAGGACACCTTAGCCTGGGACACTCAGGATTTTTCCTGTAGAGGGCACCTTAGGCTGGGTACACTCAGGATTTTTCCTGTAGAGGGCAACTTAGGCTGGGTACACTCAGGATTTTTCGTCCTGACCAACATGTAGCCCTTGCGAGCAGTTTTCTGGGACTAATTACTGTCGGCGCGCCAGTGATTTTCCGACATGTCCGATCACCCATCTGATCCGGGTGAACAGGCGACAGACATTGCTTCAGATGTTTCGCCCCGACCAACCAATACACAGAAATATCAATCAGTTGGCCCCTAGAAATCGGCTTGTACAGTACGTACCAAGCCTTAGTATGCCTGAAATTTACCCGGTTGTTCTCCTACCCCTTGGAGTCATTGTGTGAGACACAGAGCTCCCAAATTTACAGTCTTTACAACCGCAAATTTACCGCACCGGTTGTTAAAATTCCGGTCTCTTTTCTCTCTAAAACAAAGAGATTTTCACTCCGTGACTCGTTTTTTTGCTGTGTTTCTATTTTAGAAAGCAGCTTGTGGATGTTTGCAGAAGAGATTTAACCTGAAAATCACTTTTCTGTTTGAATAAAATTAACTCTTGTTCACGGCTTAAGAGGCAAAGACCGAAGGAGATAATACGTTGTCCGTACGTCGAGATAGGGGGCGACTACTGTAAATATACAGCAAGTGCGTCAACAAAGAAACAGAATGAATCCGTGACTGAAATATTCCTGTTGGGAAATGAAAAACAGAGCAACACAAAAGGTTTTTTCTAGATCACAAGTGTTTAGAGAAAATTAGAGAAAATACTTAGAGGTTTACTAGTATTTCAGTTCAGCGTGAATGTACATCGCCGATTGGGACTGAAACACACCCGATAAAATTATGAACTATCAGGGTTATTCAATAAAAGTTCTTATCGTTAAAAATGGTGCTAATTTTGCCCCAACCAATCAGATGTTAGCTTTCAAATGTTAAATATTATCTGATTGGTTGGGGTAAAATTAGCACCATTTTTAATGATAAGAACTTTTATTGAATCTCCCTGTATGTTTATATGTATTTACGCTATTGTTGCTGATTTTTATTTTAATGACAGTCTTTGATACAAAAATGTTCTGAAATTTTTCGCTTTATTTAGAAAATGGTGAATTTTTTATTGCATTTCTTGTGTCGAAAACACAGATTTTTCCAACTTTTTATAAATTGCGAAAATAGCTCCCAAACTATCAACCTTGTTAATTTATAAATTAGCCCTGTTGTGTTATTCATCTCTTTCAATTCTTTTTATATATACATTGACCAGACACAGTTAGGTCAGCCCTCCAGTTCACCAGCCACCATCGTTAAGTCACCCCTCCAGTTCACCAGCCACTGCTAGGTCAGCCCTCCAGTTAAGTCTGCCCCCCAGTTTACCAGCCACTGCTAGGTCAGCCCTCCAGTTAAGTCAGCCTTCCAGTTAAGTCAGTCCCCCAGTTCACCAGCCACCATCGTTAAATCACCCCTCCAGTTCACCAGCCACTGTTAGGTCAGCCCTCCAGTTCACCAGCCACTGTTATGTTAGGTTAGTCCTCCAGTTCACCAGACACGGTTAGTTCAGCCCTCCAGTTCACCAGCCACTGTTAGGTTAGCCCTCCAGTTGACCAGACACGGTTAGTTCAGCCCTCCAGTTCACCAACCAGTGTCAATTCAGCCATCCAGTTCACCAGACATGTCAAGGTCAGCCTTCTTATTACATTATTGCCTCTGGGGGTTTGACCAAGCCTCTGGGAAATGTGTACTCCACCCAGAGTGGGTCATGTGTTCAAGTACTGAAAACTGGAGAGTTAGTCCCAAGAAAGCAAGCGAAAGAGCAGCAGGGACTCCCATCTCATAAAAGGCAGATACTGATATAAAGATAAAGTTTGACTTAAGTAAAAAAGGTTAAAAGTTAGGACCCAGCAGAATAAAGCAAACCGTGATGTGGTTGCTGATGCAAGTGACTTGAGAAAGAACGCTTGCACGTTCCAAACATGCTGTGACCTGGTTTAGCAGCAAATAAAATCACTTGTGGATTGCAAACTGTGTTTTGCCTGTGCCTCCCTGCACTTACTTAAGTTATTAAACTAATTGCTTTAATTTATCCAGAGAGAAGGGCAGGCTTTTTAAATCACAATACCATGGTAAAGCAAAATATAAGCGAATTAATTGGATGTGCACTAGGCTTTTATATTTTGTATACATTATTGCGTTTGACTGTCACTTCTTCCCATAACACAATGAGCCATGTGTAGCCATGGAGCACAGTAGAAAAAGGGTAGAGCTGAACTGAGCTCATTGTAGTTGGACTGGAGACATTTTCCTACTAAAAGTCTAAAAAAAAGAAGGTTGTCGGAAACTCCTTAAGATATTTTAATGGGTTTCCTTAATTGTCCCTTTAATTATTCTATATCGAGATCCTTTATTAATTTAGTTTGTCTCTCACCACCGTGGGACATGAAAGCGGCTGCCATAACGTTCAATGGTCAAAAAAGAAAAGAAAAAAAACCCTTAAAGCCGGAGGCGCAACTTCACAGATCTTCTGTTTTATCTCAGTATGGCAACTCTCCGATGAGCAGAGCTCATGGAAGGGGAATTCTTATCACATAAAGGGAAAGGGAACAAGGGCGAATTCTCAGACACAGTTTGAAACAGTTCTCTAGGAAGAGGAATAAAATCACAGGGATTAATAGCAGGCGGACATTTCTCCAGGTTACTTCATAGTCTTTTAATCTCAAACCCTTCAATGAAATGATCAGTATCTGGACACAAGGTGGCATTTATTATCACATCGTTATTTCAAGACACATTACACAGCTTTACCATTAATTTTTCTCATCATATTAGGACCTTCCCTTAAAGGTGAACTATAGTGAGTATAACTTTTTTTAAAAACAGTTTAAATGAAAAGTACCTTGGGCAGGGAGGTAGGATTGTTACTTTCTACCTCTTAATATCCTTTCTATGAGGAATGGCAGCACAAAGAAAACTGCTTCTGCCAGGCTTCCTAAGTGCTTCAGCCCTATCATTAATACAGGAAGACCCAGGATACTAGCCTGGCAGATGGAAACTGTACATGCAAAACACTCTATAGCTGTCCTTTAAGAGTTTAAATCTTAACAACCTATCACTATTAACCGGATGCACCAAGACCTGTTATCGGTTACCTATTGCAAACTCGCCGGCGATGTTTTATATATATATATATATATTTCAGCACTTCTCTTAACGTCGGCCATACGTTGGCGTTAAGTGCCGGAATAGAATATCTCTATTGGTATATAACATTGATTGTGGAGGCTGTATGTTTAACGTCCGCATTAGCCACTCAGCTACCACAATTAAGGTGTTTAAACTGGTCAAAACTAGTGACTTGTCAGTTATCTGTCCACAATCCCAAATTCTATTCGTACCAGTTTATTACATGTATTTGTAACCAGACACTTAATGATAAGTTCTATTCCTTTCTGGTAAAAGATATCTGCCTCCTCCCTCTGCTCAATGAGCTTTTTATAAGCTTGAGCATGTGCAGAGGCAGCAGGGGCCAGCTTACTCTGCCAGAATGGGGACAATAATTATCCTTGATTATCTGGTTAGTAATACAGGTAATAAAGTGCTGAATGTATCAGTTGGGGTTGGGGGCAGGTAACTGACAAGTGACCATTTTGTTTTGGTTTTAAGGGTGGACATTCCACGCAACATCAGTTAGCATGACTTCAGAATGGGTGCGGTGTGCTCTTGGTGTAATTGTTTATCAGTGTGGTGGAAACACAGGTTTATCCATGGGTAGAGCTGAACCCAGGACTCTATGTTGTAGGGCACCTGTGTTTCCATCATTAATCCATTTTGTTTTCATCTGTGATTATTGTCTGTACCACATGAAAAGTGTCTGATGTACAATTATAATTATGTTCCAGTTGATGACATTTCTCTCTACCCCAGGGATATCCCACCTGAAGCCCTTATTTATCCGAACTTCTTCCCCTTATTCCACAGAGCTCTATCACCAAACTGCTCTCCCCCAACCCAATATGTGTTAGCACCTGGGGAGTATTGGTCTGGGCATGCTCCAGCTTCTCTGGTGGTCTCCTAACAAGCAGTTAGCTCACGTCAACTCATTGGATTATGTGGATTTCTCCTGGATGTTACATATTACAGGGCCAATGCCTTATCTTCTGCTAAACTGAATTACGTAGACTTCAATTCTTCCTTCTTCTTAATCTTCTTATTCCTGGTTGCAGGACATGTTGGTCAAACTTAGAGCAGTGTAAGGGGGGTGCTTCCTTCTTACACTGTGAGCTGTGACATCACAAGCACCATTGCTCCACCCTCCAATGGCTGGCTTGAGCATGTCCAATTGTATCCACCTGCTGGGACAGGGCGTCATCAGCCACCCACAAACTTTTTGATAATTTTAAAAGCTAGCTGCTAAACCTTGTATGTTTATTTCTCTCCCTAAGGTGCCCTTAGGTAGAGGAAAGGAGAGAGAATGGTAACAGGTCTGTAACTAGCTTTATAAAATATTGATTTTTGGGTGGGGTGAGGCTCTGAGAGACTCAGAAAGACAGTGCAGACCAGGAAGTGCAACTTTCCATGACCATAACTAAAGATTCAAAGCAGCTAGAGACATCAACCTTGACTTGTGGGAAAGGCGTGTCAGAGGCTCCTTTCAGTGTTCCTTGTATTGAAGGTACTTGTATGCATAATTAACCTTTTAATTTCTTCAAATATTTAAATTATGGTCGAAATGTGGTCCATGCAGGAAAGAAATGTTAAATAATCAATTAAATTAGACTTTTGTGGTTATAAAGGGTAGAAAGGCTATCAGGGTTATTCAATAAAAGTTCTTATCGTTTAAAATGGTGCTAATTTTGCCCCAACCAATCAGATCTTATTTAATATTTGTAAGCTTACATCTGATTGGTTGGGGCAAAATTAGCACCATTTTAAACGATAAGAACTTTTATTGAATAACCCTGTAAGTTTCTTAAACCTTTTCAGTAGACGTTGTGATTGAATTACTGTAAACACTTTGATGAGAAATTGTGGAAGTTTAGCCGATTTTCTCTTTGACACTTTCTCGATACGACCCTCCCCTCCCTACAACGCCCTTGACACAGAATATTCAGTTCTTTGAAGATGAGTTCAAACAATGACTGTTTTGGGAAAGACACATTACTCCATCTACAGGCCATTGAAGGTGAAACAGCATTGGTCTTGTACACATATTGTTCAGTTATAAACACAAGGTAACGGTTCCATAACTGGTTAAATAGCCGGATTACGGATTAGGTGACGTGTTTGTACGTAGGTGATATTGTATTAGGTGATGTGCCCTATAGAGAAATAAGGACAACAATAAGTTGTACAGCATTGGTATATTTTGGTGTGTGGGTTATAGACAAAATCTACATGTGATGCGGTTAGGGAAACACAAATTCACTTCCATTCAACCCAATATTTTATTAATGACATTATATAAACACAATAGGCGGGTTCCCAGGGGGACAGTTTGTATGTATGAAGCACGGACAATAGACCATGTAAGGCTTCTGAAGAGAGACAGACAGATAGATAGATAGATAATAGGTAGATAGATAGATAGATAATAGATAGATAATAGATAGATAGATAGATAGATAGATAGATAGATAGATAGATGATAGATAGATGATAGATAGATAGATAGATAGATAGATAGATAGATAGATAGATAGATAGATTGATAGATAGATAGATAGATAGATGATAGATAGATAGATAATAGATGGATGGATAGATAGATAGTAGATAGATAGATAGATAGATAGATAGATAGATAGATAGATAGATAGATAATAGATGATGGATAGATAGATTAGATAGAATAGATAGGTAGAGTAGGTAAGTATAGATAGATAAGATAGATAGATAGGATAGGGTAGATAGATAGATAGATAGATAGATAGATAAATAGACGATAGATGATAGATAGATAGATAGATAAATAGATGATAGATAGATAGATAGATAGATAGATACATAGATAGATACATAGATAGATGTAGATAGATAGATAGATAGATAGATAGATAGATAGATATATAGATAGATAGATAGATAGATAGATAGATAGATAGATAGATACATAGATAGATACAAGATATAGATAGAGTAGATAAATAGTGTATAGATAGATAGATAGATAGATAGATACATAGATAGATGCATAGATAGTAGTAGATAGATAGATAGATAGACAGATAGATAGATAGATAGATAGATAGATAGATAGATAGATAGATAGATAGATGATAGATAGATAGATAGATAGATGATATATATAGATAGATGATAGATAGATAGATAGATAGATAGATGATAGTAGATAGATGATAGATAGATATATAGATAGATGATAGTAGATAGATAGTTAGATAGATAGATAGAGAGATAGATAGATAGATGATAGATAGATAAGATAGATGAATTGATAGATAGATAGATAGATAGATAGATGGATAGATAGATAGATAGATAATAGATAGATAGATGATAGATAGATAGATAGATAGATAGATAATAGATAGATAGATGATAGATAGATAGATAGATAGATAGATAGATAGATGATTGATGAAAGAGAATAGATGAATAACAGATACTGTAATACACACATAGATAATAGATAGGTAATAACACAGACATGCCAATCATTACATTTGTGTGTGAGGTCCTAAACATCATATCCTATATCTGAATTTTTAGACAGTGTGTAAAGCTGTAGGGCAGTTGGTAAGATTATAGATGATTTGATTAGCTGGGTGTTTGAATGATTTGAATGTATAAATTCCCCCATATGCTTCCCCAGCAGGCAGACGAGCCCAGCACAGAGCAATATTCTTGGACGGGTATGCTAGTGACAGCAGGCTGTACAAATACTGACTGCACTGCCAGCCAATAGGAAAGGCTCCCCATGTTATACTCTACAAGCTTCCATCCAGCTAATATAATGAAGATAATTATAATGATTATTATTAATATAATTAAAGGTCTTAAGTAGCCACTGCTCTTGGGTATACAGCTCTGTACGTTATAACAATGCGTAATAGCAGACAGAAGGCCCGATACTAAAAAATATTATAGATAAAAAGCTATAAATATAACAATATAACACGATATAAATAACTGTACAATTATCATGACCATGATTCCAGTGCCAAGAGCTTACAATCTACGTAGGTAGGTGACATCCAGATGAAGAGGAGGGGACAGAGGGCAGGGCTGGGTTGGCTCACTATGAGGTAGGTGCAGGTTTATAATTAAACCTATGGAGGGATGTTTGCTGGGGAACAGGGAGAATTTCAGGAATTCCAGGTTTAAAAATATAATACATACAAAAAACAGAATTCTAGTGCACAAACAATTCTAATTGCATATTGGCTACCTCCAAATAAATAAATGCTTACGAAATCCTGACGTCCTAGTAGAGACCGTTATGGTCTTTCCCTTGACCCAGCACCTGGGTTGATTCAGTTGCTCAGTAGAGATCTGAGCATGTGTGACCCATCCAACAGTCAATCAGTAGAAATTACTGTTAGGAACATTCCAAGGTACATTGCATTCTGGGAAGAAGAAGGACCATTATAGAACCTGAAATGTCAGCTCACTAATGTCAACAGCAGGGAATAGCAAGGGGTGTAAATTCAACTGATTTCTTAAAATGGAACAGAATATATAGCATAACTTGGTATGTGTAATATAAACTAGCAGGGTTATTCAATAAAAGTTCTTATCATTTAAAATGGGGCTAAAGTTGCCCCAACCAATCAGAACTTATTTAACATTTGAAAGCTAACATCTGATTGGTTGGGGCAAAATTAGCACCGTTTTAAATGATAAGAACTTTTTTTGAATAACCCTGTAAGAATTTTACAAATAATGATATTTTCCACTGAACTTTCCCTTTAACTGAGGCATTTATTTCTGTATTGAGGTTTTTATTACTAATATTTCATTTTGTTTCTAATTAGGGATTGATAGAATAAACCCTTCTCTGTGTGACTGGATTGTTAGCTCTGTGGGTTAGCAGATTTCTGTTCTCTGTAAAGTAACAATAAATTCACCAGTGAGCCAAATATTTCATCTTCCAAGAAGAATTTCTGCCCGACCTTAAACCCGCCATTAATATCGCAAAAATGATTATCTCACGGGAGAATTTGTGTGATTAAATCACACAATAAAATTCTATGAGTTAATTATTAAGGGTTAATTATCCGTCAATGTAATACCTGGTATACGGTACATGGTCAATTTGTTGGTCTGGATGGGTCCTTATTCTTCCAACTGGTAGTATTGTTATCTGGTTGTGCTTATTAATATACAAAACCTATTGTCCCAGCCAATCACTTTCGCGACTGCTGGTCGAGCCCCTTCTGATTGCACGGAACCGCACGGTAGACAAGTCAGCGAGGGAAAGAGGGCATGTCCAGGGGCAAATAAACATAGCGAGGTCTAGGTTTTGGGGGTTGCTCCGCTGACATCCAAATTTTTGTTGGAGGTGTGGACAGGTGTAACATAAAAATACTACCGCCCTACACTGATCCCTTATACATGTACACATGTCAAAGATACTCCCCTACAAAGTGATTTCCCTGTGATCCAACCACCAGCAGGGGGAGTTGAACTGTGTCAGCTACCAGCTACTTCTCATATTAATAAGTATACAAATGATACAATCTATAAGGCAGAGATCCAGGGTGCTAAATGGCTGCCATACCTTTCCCCATAGTTTAAGGCTGTGTACTCACCATTCAAACTTTCGGGACGAATTGCTGATTTTTCATTGTGTCTGTCGATCGGACCAAAAAAATTGGCAACCGTTGTCCGAATGCTCGTCCTTTGTCCTGGCCAAAAGGTCGGTTGGGATAAAGTACCTTTCCATGTGTACGGGGTGTCTCTAGGGTTTTTGCCACCTGAGCCAAACATTTGAATGCTGCCCCTATGTACTACTAGGTGCTATGTTTATTTTCCTTCTGCTCCTCCTGACACTTTTCTAAAGAGAGTTTTTTTTTTAAAGTGAGCTCTGCCTGCCGCCTCTCTGATATTTAGCATGGGTGCTGCCCTGAGCATTTTGCTCATATTGCCTCATTAGAGAGACACCCCTATGTACCAGGCTTAAGTATTCAAGTCTAGTTCTCTTGTAATATTGATTTTTGGTTCTCTAGTGTCAAATTAGGTCATTTAAGGGCTGATCCAATAAAAATGTTTGGCCCGAGCAGTTAATTTGCATCAACTGCAGTAAACTTAGCATCTAACATCTGTTTCTGCAAATGAATAGATCAAGCCTTTGCAAACTTTTCCATGATTAGCGATAACAATGTTACCTGTACCTTGGAAACCTCGACCTCTAATACAATGTGCCGCTAATGTTTAATATAGAATAAAGACGTCTCTGTGATTGTAAATAATGTTTAATATAAATAAAGACGTCCCTGTATTGTAAATAATGTTTAATATAAATAAAGACGTCCCTGTATGGATTAAATAATGTTTAATATAAAATAAAGACGTCTCTATTAGAGATGTCCGAACTTCGCAAAATCCGAAAAATTTTCATTTTGGGAAAATGAAAAATATCCTCGAAATTACGAGTAACCCTCGTGATTTCGAACATTTTCGAAAATAGGAGAAATCTGCAGTTCGGAAGTGGAAAATCTGGAAAAATCCGCGGCGGATCAGGGTTCGGATCCGCGAACCGGCCATCCCTAGTCTCTGTATTGTAAATGAAAATGCCTTAAAGAAAAACCTCTCCCTCTATCTTTCTATAGCTTTTCCCATGGAACAGATTGAAACCTGCTGTCACTTGACAAATCCGTTAGAAAGAAGTGAAGATCTTCTAAGTTGTAATGTATTATAATCAAGGCTGGAGCCCCGAGCAATGTTTAATATAAATGTGATATCAAAATAACGGGCTGTGGGAGTGTAGGCTTATTAAAATGACCCGGAGCTTGTGAATACGGATTTAATTAATGGAGACAGAGTCCTATTTATGGTAAAGGGATCCGTTTTTCCCACCGTTAAAGGAATAATAACGTGTTTTGCTCTGTGTCTGGGATGTTGCAGACATTTCCAAATGTTTTTTTATTTAACATTTATTCATTTATTTGCATTTACACAGCGGCCTGGGGACAATGGCTCGTAGGCGTTTGAGGTTGAGTAGACATGTTTAGCATGATCTCCTGTCGTTGGTTGCATCATCGTAGTGCCGGGTTATTACAATTGGCAATCGGGAGAGGGGATGGCTCCGGGCTAAGTAGAGTTTTGTGCTGCAGACAAAGGTTCATTGTAAACGTTGACAGTTACGTCTCAAGGGCAATGTGGCACAACTGGAAGGAGTTCAGTTATGACTGCGAAACCTTCCTCTGTAATACGATGAAATACATCAGGTCAGACTGGGTCAAACGCTTCTTTCTTGAAATAATAATCCTATGTTTGGTAGTCACACATTGTAGCCAATCAGCTGTTTTTTACTGGTCTTCAGACCTGGTCCCCCCGCAGAACATTCCAACTGACCCAGGACCCCACGTTTATTGAACCTTTACTCTAAAAAAATCCAATTAGAACTGTTCATAGCAGACAATATAATCTATTACACCCCAACAGAGACCTTTTGGGTTTACACCATCAGACGTGACCTTAAGGCTGTAGGTAACTCTAACATCACTTTTACTATTTACTATCTTATAGGAGCAGCCGCACGGCTTCTTACAACTACCATGTTTAAAAGTTAAAAAAAAAAGATATATATATAGATATACTGTATATACAGATAATATGATATTGTATGGGGCCCAGGAATGTACATTGATTATCTTTTCTATGTTTATATATATATAGATATACTGTATATACAGATAATATGATATTGTATGGGGCCCTATTTTATATACATATAATATACTGTATATACAGATATATGATATTGTAGGGGCCAGAATGTACTTGATTATCTTTTCTATGTTTATATAATATAGATATACTGTATATACAGATAATATATATTGTATGGGGCCTAGGAATTGTACATTGATTATCTTTTCTATGTTTATATATAGATATACTGTATATACAGATAATATGATATTGTATGGGCCAGAAATGTACATTGATTATCTTTTCTATGTTTTACATATATATATATACGGTATATACAGATAATATGATATTGTATGGGCCCAGGAATGTGCATTGATTATCTTTTTCTATGTTTATACTATAGATATACTGTATATACAGATAATATGATATTGTATGGGCCCAGGAATGTGCATTGATTATCTTTTCTATGTTTTATACATATAGATATACTGTATATCCAGATAATATGATATTGTATGGGGCCTAGGAATGTATGATATCTTTTCTATGTTTATACATATAGATATCCTGTATATACGATAATATGATATTATGGGGCCGAGAATGTACATTGATTATCTTTTCTATGTTTATACAATGATATACTGTATATCCAGATAATATGATATTGTATGGGCCTAGGAATGTGCATTGATTATCTTTTCTATGTTTATACATATAGATATACTGTATATACAGATAAGAATATTGTATGGGGCCCAGGAATTGCATTGATATCTTTTCTATGTTTATACATAAATATACTGTATATACAGATAATATGATATTGTATGGGCCTAGGATGTACATTGATTATCTTTTCTATGTTTATACATATAGATATACTGTATATACAGATAATATGATATTGATGGGGCCTAGGAATGTCATTGATTATCTTTTCTATTTTATATATATAGATATACTGTATATACAGATAATATGATATGTTATGGGGCCTAGGAATGTACATTGATTATCTTTTCTATGTTTATAATATAGATTATACTGTATATACAGATAATATGATATTGTATGGGCCCAGGAATGTGCATTGATTATCTTTTCTATGTTTTATAATATATACTGTTATACAGATAATATGATATTGTATGGGGCCTAGGAATGTACATTGATTATCTTTTCTAGTTTTATATATATTAGATATACTGTATATCCAGATAATATGATATTGTATGGGGCCTAGGAATGTGCATTGATTATCTTTTCTATGTTTATACATATGATATATACTGTATATACAGATAATATGATATTGTAGGGGCCTAGGAATGTACATTGATTATCTTTTCTATGTTTTATACATATAGATATACTGTATATACAGATAATATGATATTTGTATGGGCCTAGAATGTCATTGATTATCTTTTCTATGTTTATACTATATATAGATACGTATATACAGAAATATGATATTGTATGGGGCCCAGGAAGTGCATTGATTATCTTTCTCTATGTTTATATATAGATATACTGTATATACAGATAATATGATATTGTATGGGCCAGGATGTCATTGATTATCTTTTCTATGTTTATACATATAGAATATACTGTATATACAGATAATATGATATTGTATGGGGCCTAGGAATGTACATTGATTATCTTTTCTAGTTTATAATATAGATATCTGTATAACAGAATATTATATTGTATGGGCCTAGGAATGTACATTGATTATCTTTTCTATTTTATATATATAGATATACTGTATATCAGATAATATGATATTGTATGGGCCTAGGAATGTGCATTGATTACTTTCTATGTTTATACATATAGATATACTGTATATACATAAATTGATATTGTATGGGGCCGGAATGTGCATTGATTATCTTTTCTATGTTTTATACTATAGATATACTTGTATATACAGATAATATGATTGTATGGGCCTAGGAATGTACATTGATTATCTTTTCTATGTTTATATATAGGATATACTGTATACAGATAAATGATATTGTATGGGGCCCAGAATGTACATTGATTATCTTTTCTATGTTTATAATATAGATATACTGTATATACAGTAATATGATATTGTATGGGGCCCAGGAATGTACATTGATTATCTTTTCTATGTTTATATATATAGATATACTGTATATACAGATAATTGATATTGTATGGGCCTAGGAATGTCATTGATTATCTTTTCTATGTTTATAATAAGATACTGTATATACAGATAATATGATATTGTATGGGGCCTAGGAATGTACATTGATTATCTTTTCTATGTTTATAATATAGATATACTGTATATACAGATAATGATATTGTATGGGCCAGGAATGTGCATTGATTATCTTTTCTATGTTTATACATATAGATATACGGTATATACAGATAATATGATATTGTATGGGGCCTAGGAATGTGCATTGATTATCTTTTCTATGTTTTTATATTATAGATATACTGTATTACAGATAATATGATATTGTATGGGGCCTAGGAATGTGCATTGATTATCTTTTCTATGTTATACTATATATACTGTATATACAGAATATAGATATTGTATGGGCCTAGGAATGTCATTGATTATCTTTTCTATGTTTATACATATAATATATCTGTATATACAGATAATATGATATTGTATGGGGCCTAGGAATGTACATTGATTATCTTTTCTATTTTTTTATATATATATAGATATACTGTATATACAGATAATATGATATTGTATGGGGCCTAGGATGTCATTGATTATCTTTCTATGTTTATATATATAGATTATACTGTATATACAGATAATATGATATTGTATGGGGCCTAGGAATGTACTTGATTATCTTTTCTATGTTTATAATATAGATATACTGTATATACAGATAATATGTATTTGTATGGGCCCAGGAATGTGCATTGATTATCTTATGTTTATACATATGATATCTGTATATACAGATAATTGATAGTTATGGGGCCTAGGAATGTGCATTGATTTCTTTCTATGTTTATATATATATATAGATTACTGTATATACAGATAATATGATATTGTATGGCCTAGGAATGTACATTGATTATCTTTTCTATGTTTATATATATATAATGATATACTGTTATACAGATAAATATTGTATTGGGGCCCAGGAATGTGCATTGATTATCTTTTCTTATGTTATAATATGATTACTGTATATACAGATAATAGATATTGTATGGGGCCAGGAATGTGCATTGATTATCTTTTCTAGTTTATACATATAATATACTGTATATACAGATAATATGATATTGTATGGGGCCTAGGAATGTACATTGATTATCTTTTCTATGTTTATAATATAGATATACTGTATATACAGATAATATGATATTGTATGGCCGGATGTCATTGATTATCTTTTCTATGTTTTTATACTATGTATACTGTATATACAGATAATAGATATTGTATGGGCCAGGAATGTGCATTGATTACTTTTCTATGTTTTATATATAGATATACTGTATATACAGATATGATATGTATGGGCCTAGGAATGTCATTGATTATCTTTTCTATGTTTATACATATAGATATACTGTATATACAGATATATAATTGTATGGGCTAGGAATGTACATTGATTATCTTTTCTATGTTTATATCATATAGATATACTGTAATAACAGATAATAATATTGTATGGGCCTAGGAATGTGCATTGATTATCTTTTCTATGTTTTATACATATAGATATACTGTATATACAGATAATATGATATTGTATGGGGCCCAGGAATGTGCATTGATTATCTTTTCTATTTTATGTTATACATATGGATTACTGTATATCCAATATATGACGTATTGTATGGGCCCAGGAATTGCATTGTTATCTTTTCTATGTTTTATAATAGATATACTGTATATACAGATAATATGATATTGTATGGGCCAGGAATGTGCATTGATTATCTTTCTATGTTTATAATAGATATACTGTATTACAGATAATATGATATTGTATGGGGCCTAGGAATGTACATTGATTATCTTTTCTATTTATACAATATATATACTGTATATACATAATATGATATTGTATGGGCCTAGGATGTGCATTGATATCTTTTCTATGTTTTTATATATAGATATACTGTATATACAGATAATATGATTTGATGGGGCCTAGGAATGTGCATTGATTATCTTTTCTATGTTTATATTATAGATTACTGTATATACAGATAATATGATATTGTAGGGCCTAGGATGTCATTGATTATCTTTTCTATGTTTTAACTAAATTAATAAGGGGAATGGAGGGGCTTGAATATGCAGGCAGATTAGACAAGTTATAACTAAATTAATAAGGGGAATGGAGGGGCTTGACTATGCAGGCAGATTAGACAAGTTAGGGCTGTTTACATTAGAGGAGTGACGTTTGCGGGGGGACATGATAACCTTATACAAATATATTAATGGGCCATACAATGAACTCTCTGGTGCATTGTTCACTAATAGGTCATATCAGAGGACACGTGGACATCCTTTAAGGTTGGAAGAAAAGAAGTTTCATCTTCAGGTTAGGAAAGGTTTCTTTAGAGTGAGAACGGTGACACTGTGGAACTGTCTTCCAGCAGATGTGGTAATGGCAAGTTCATTAATTACTGGTATTAATACATATACTGTAGTTCTGGTTGGTTGGCGGATACTATATAATATTGAGAATTACTGGTATTAATACATATACTGTAGTTCTGGTTGGTACAGGGATACTATATAATATTGAGAATTACTGGTATTAATACATATACTGTAGTTCTGGTTGGTACGGGGATTGCCGTTTGGAGTCAGGAAGGAATTTTTTCCCCCTTTTTAGCTGGGGTTTTTTGCCTTCCTCTGGATCAACTGTTAGGTAGGGATAAAAAAAATAAATAAATAAAAATAAATATATATATAAAGAGGGTGAATAGGTTGGACTTGATGGACGTATGTCTTAATTCAACCTTAATTACTATGTTACTATGTTACTATGTTGGCAGTTTTTATAAACAGTACGGACACAACACACAACTGATTTTAGGTCTGTTTTCACGGACAGTCCATGAAAATACTGACGGTTGGCAACACTCACAGCAGGCTAAAAATGAAATGGGACAAAATTCCAGGGGGGAGCAAAAGCCCCACCTTGCCCCTATGTGCGGACGGCCATGGTAATTAATCGCCTCCAACTGACAAATCTTATATACTAAAAGAAAGATGGAAATATGCAAGGACGGTGGACCCAGGCCAACATTAACTTACCCCGGGGTGTCTAGATGGATATCAGCTTACCCTGGGAATCTGCATAGCACAGGGCTCTGCTGTGTTGTTGTAATTATGCACTCACTGGCCAAAAGTAACTCACCCTGGGAGTCTGGAGAGATTTCAACTTACCCTGATACTTTGCATAGTTAGAAGCCTACAGGGCTCTGCTGTGTTGTGGCTATAATGTCTGATCATCTGAGGTCTATATACAGAATCGATAATAATAACATTGATACAAACAATAATACAATATATAGAATAATACAAAGAAAGTAAAATCAAAGCACATTAATATGCACTAGAGAGGGAACATTCCATACACCCAGTGTTTTATATTAAAGGTATAGGACCTACCATTAAAGGGGCGTGTTAAGGGTGCTATTACCACATGGAAGCTTGACCAGGCTTCCTAATAAATACAACAGAACGAATGTGGCATTCCCTCTCTATAAAAAGACAAAGGGCTAAGGGGGAAGTGAGAAAGCCTGTTATATGGATCCAGTGCTCTATTAAGAATAATGCAGAAGTTTGCTAATGGTAATTGAAGTAAAAAGGTTAGAAGTTAGGACCTTCCAGACTGGGGTTACCTTGACGTGTTGGAAGGCTTTTCATTCATGTGATCACAGTAATGTATACTAAAACCCCTTTGTTTATAATGTATGGCAGTGTGCAGATAATGTGATATTGTATGGGGCCTAGGAATGTGCATTGATTATCTTTTCTATGTTTATATATATAGATATACTGTATATACAGATAATATGATATTGTATGGGGCCTAGGAATGTGCATTGATTATCTTTTCTATGTTTATATATATAGATATACTGTATATACAGATAATATGATATTGTATGGGACCTAGGAATGTACATTGATTATCTTTTCTATGTTTATACATATATAGATATACTGTATATACAGATAATATGATATTGTATGGGGCCTAGGAATGTACATTGATTATCTTTTCTACGGTTATATAATTATAGATATACTGTATATACAGATAATATTTTTGTATGGGCCTAGGAATGTGGCATTGATTATCTTTTCTATGTTTATACATATAGATATACTGTATATACAGATAATAGATTTGTATGGGGACCTAGGAATGTACATTGATTATCTTTTCTATGTTTATACATATAAGATATACTGTATATACAGATAATATGATATTGTATGGGGCCTAGAATGTACATTGATTATCTTTTCTATTTTTATATATATATATATACGTAGATACAGATAATATGATATTGTATGGGCCTAGGAATGTCATTGATATCTTTTCTATGTTTATACATATAGATATACTGTATTCAGATAATATGATATTGTATGGGGCCTAGGAATGTACATTGATTATCTTTTCTATGTTTATACATATAGATATACTGTAATACAGATAATATGATATTGTATGGGCCTGGAATGTACATTGATTATCTTTTCTATGTTTATACATATAATATCCTGTATATACAGATATATTATTTGTATGGGCCTAGGAATGTACCATTGATTATCTTTTCTATGTTTATACATATGATATACGTTATACAGATAAATATGTATTGTATGGGGCCAGGAATGTGCATTGATTATCTTTTTGTTTTTATATATATAATATATACGTATAAATAGATATATGATATTGTATTGGCCCAGGATGTGCATTGATTATCTTTTCTATGTTTATTAACATATAGATACTGTATATACAGATAATATGATATTGTATGGGGCCTAGGAATGTGCATTGATTATCTTTTCTATGTTTATACATATTATCTGTATATACAGATAATATGATATGTATGGGCCCTAGGAATGTACATTGATTATCTTTTCTATGTTTATAACTTATAGAACCTGTTATACAGATAATATGATTTGTATGGGGCCTAGGAATGTGATTGATTATCTTTTCATGTTTTATACTATAGATATACGTATTACAGATATATGATATTGTATGGGCCCAGGAATGTGCATTGATTATCTTTTCTATTTTATACATATAGATTACTGTTAATACCAGATAATATGATATTGTATGGCCCTAGGAATGTGCATTGATTATCTTTTCTATTGTTTATACATATAGATATACCGTATATACAGATAATTGATATTGTATGGGCCTAGAATGTAAATTGATTATCTTTTCTATGTTTATACATATAGATATACTGTATATACAGATAATATGATATTGTATGGGACCTAGGAATGTACATTGATTATCTTTTCTATGTTTATACTTAGATATACTGTAATACAGATAATATATATTGTATGGGGCCCAGGAATGTGCTTGATTATCTTTTCTATGTTTATACATATAGATATACTGTATATACAGATAAATGATATTGTATGGGGCCCAGGAATGTGCATTGATTATCTTTTCTATGTTTACATATAGATACGTGTATTACAGATAATATGATATTGTATGGGCCTAGGATGTAAATTGATTATCTTTCTAGTTTATATCTATATAGATTACTGTATTACAGATAATATGATATTGTTGGGGCCAGGAATGTACTTTGATTTTCTTTTCTATGTTTTACATATAGTATACTGTATATACATATAATATGATATTGTATGGGGCCAGGAATGTGCATTGATTATCTTTTCTATGTTTATACATATATACTGTAATCTAGATATAATGATATTGTATGGGCCTAGGAATGTACATTGATTATCTTTTCTATTTTATAATTAATATATACCGTATATACGATAATATGATATTGTATGGGGCCAGGAATTGCATTGATTCTTTTCTATGTTTATACATATAGATATACTGTATATACAGATATATGATATTGTATGGCCATGATGTACATTGATTATCTTTTCTATGTTTATACATATAGAATACTGTATATACAGATAATATGATATTGTTGGGGCCTAGGAATGTACTTTGATTATCTTTCTATGTTTATACATATAATATCCGTATATACAGATAATATGATTTGTATGGGGCCTCAGGAATGTCATTGATTATCTTTTCTATGTTTATACTATAGATATACTGTATATACAGATAATATGATATGTGTATGGGCCAGGAATGTGCATTGATTATCTTTTCTATGTTTACTATATGATATACTGTATATCAGATAATATGATATTGTATGGGCCCTAGGAATGTCATTGATTTCTTTTCTATGTTTATCATATAATATACCTGATATACAGATAATATGATATTGTATAGGGCCTAGGAATGTACATTGATTATTTTTTCTATGTTTATACAATATAGATATACTGTATACAGATAATATGATATTGTATGGGCCATGAATGTGCATTGATTATCTTTTCTATGTTTATACATATAGATATACTGTATATACAGATATATGATATTGTTGGGGCCAGAATGTCATTGATTATCTTTTCTATGTTTTATATATAGATAACTGTATATACAGATAATTGATATTTATTAGGCCTGAATGTCATTATTATCTTTTCTATGTTTATACATAGAGATATACTGTATACAGATAATATGATATTGTATGGGGCCCAGGAATGACATTGATTATCTTTTCTATGTTTAATACATATAGATATACTGTATAATACGATAATATGATATTGTATGGGATGCCAGGAATGTGCATTGATTATCTTTTCTATGTTTATACATATAGATATACTGATATACAGATAATAGTGATATTGTATGGGCCTAGGAATGTGCATTGATATCTTTTCTATGTTTTATATTAGATAACTGTATTATACAGATAATATGATATGTATGGGGCCTAGGAATGTCATTGATTATCTTTTCTATGTTATACATATAGATATACTGTATATACAGATAAATGATATTGTATGGACCTAGGAATGTGCATTGATTATCTTTTCTATGTTTATACTATAGAATATACTGTATATACAGATAATATGATTTGTATTGGGCCTAGGAATGTCATTGATTATCTTTTCTATGTTTAATATATAGATATACTGTATTACAGATAATGATATTGTATGGGGCACTAGGAATGTCATTGATTATCTTTTCTATGTTTATATAATAGATATACTGTATATACAGATAATATGATATGTATTGGGCCTAGGATGTACATTGATTATCTTTTCTATGTTTATACATATAGATATAGGACTGTATATACAGATAAATATGATATTGTATGGGGCCCAGGAATGTACATTGATTATCTTTGTCATGTTTATAAATATTGATATACTGTATATACAGATTATGAATTGTATGGGCCTGGATTGTTGATTATCTTTTCTAGTTTTATATATATATAGATATACTGTATACACAGATAATATGATATTGTATGGGGCCAGGAATGTACATTGAATTATCTTTTCTATGTTTATATATATAATAGATTACTGTATATACAGATTGATAGTATATGGGGCCCAGGAATGTGCATTGATATCTTTTCTATGTTTATACATATGGATATATGTATATACAGATAATACTAGATTTGGTATGGGGCCAAGGATGTTCATGATTATCTTTTCTATGTTTATACATATAGATATCCTGTATATACAGATAATATGATATTGTATGGGGCCTAGGAAGACTTTGATTTCTTTTCTATGTTTATACATATAGATATACTTTATATACAGATATATGATATTGTATGGTGGCCCAGGAATGTGCATTGATTATCTTTTCTATGTTTATACATATGGATAACTGTATATACAGATAATACGATATTGTATGGGGCCAAGGAATGTGCATTGATATCTTTTTCTATGTTTATACATATATATATACTGTATATACAGATAATATCGATATTGTATGGGGCCAAGGAATGTGCATTGATTATCTTTTCTATGTTTTATACATTAGATAATACTGTATATACAGATAATATGATATTGTAGTGGCCAGGAATGTCATTGATTATCTTTTCTATGTTTATACATATGATATACTGATTACAGATAATACATATTGTATGGGCCAAGGAATGTGCATTGATTATCTTTTCTATGTTTATACTATAGATATACTGTATATACAGATAATATATTGTATGGGGCCCAGGAATGTGCATTGTTATCTTTTCTATGTTATACATTATAGACTGTATATACAGATAATACGATATTGTATGGGCCAGGAATAGCATTGGTTTTATCTTTTCTATGTTATACATATGATATACGTTAAATGAGGAATGATATTTGGCAAGTGTCAGGATTATTCGCTGAATCATTCAGTGTTGTACTCAACGGGTGTCATTGCTTGATTTCTATACTGATGATTATACGACATTGTGTATGAAGCGAGATACGATAATGAATGGTGGACCAGGAATGTAATTGATTATCTTTTCTATGTTTATACAAGAATATACTGTATATACAGATAATATGATATTGTATGGGACCTAGGAATGGCATTGATTATCTTTTCTAGATAATATATACTGTATATACAGATATAGGATAGTGTATGGGGCCTAGGAATGTGCATTGATTATCTTTCTATGTTTATATATATGAGTATACTGTATAACAGATAATATGATATTGTATGGGACCTAGGAATGTGCATTGATTATCTTTTCTATGTTTTTATATATAGATATACTGTATATACAGATAATATGATATTGTATGGGGCCTAGGAATGTACATTGATTATCTTTTCTATGTTTATACATATAGATATACTGTATATACGATAATATGATATGTATGGGGCCCAGGAATGTACATTGATTATCTTTTCTATGTTATACATAAAATACTGTATATACAGATAATATGATATTGTATGGGCCTAGGAATGTCTTGATATCTTTTCTCTTCTATGTTTTATATATAGATATACTGTATATACAATAATATATGATATTGTAGGGGGCCTAGGAATGTACATTGATATCTTTTCTATGTTTATACATTATAATATACTTATTATACGTACTATGATATTGAATATGGGGCCTAGGAATGTCATTGATTATCTTTTCTATTTTTATAAATATAGATATATGTATATACAGAAATGTATAATTGTATGGGGCCTAGAAATGTGCATTGATATCTTTCTATGTTTATAATATATAGATATACTGTATATACAGATAATATGATTTGTATGGGCCCTAGAATTTGCAATTGATTATCTTTTCTCATGTTTAATATAATATACTGTATATACGATAATATGTATTGTATGGGCCTAGGAATGTACATTGATTATCTTTTCTATGTTTATAATATATATAACTGTATATAAGATTATGATATTGTTGGGCCTAGGATGTACATTGGTTTATCTTTTCTATGTTATATATATAGTATATCTTATATACAGATAATATGATATTGTGGGGCCCAGGAATGTACATTGATTTCTTTTCTATGTTTAGTAACATATAGATATACTGTAATACAGATATATGATATTGTATGGGCCTAGGAATGTACATTGATTATCTTTTTCTATTTTATACATATAGATATACTGTAATTACAGATAATGATTTGTATGGTAGGCCTAGGAATGTACATTGATTATCTTTTCTATGTTTTATATAGATATAATAATGTATATACATAATAATGTGATATTGTATGGGCCTAGGAATGTACATTGATTATCTTTTCTATGTTTAATATATATAGATATACTGTATATACAATAATGTGATTGGTATGGGGCCTAGGAATGTACATTGTTATCTTTTCTATGTTTATATATATATAGATATACTGTATATACCGATAATAGATATTGTATGGGCCTAGGAATGTACATTGATTATCTTTTCTATGTTTATACATATAGATATACTGTATATACAGATACTGATATTGTTTGGGACCTAGGAATGTCATTGATTATCTTTTCTATGTTTACATATAGAGATATACTGTATATACAGATATATGAAGTATTGTATGGGGCCTAGGAATGTACTTGATTATCTTTTCTATGGTTTATACATATAGATAACTGTATATACGATAATATGATATTGTATGGGGCCTAGGAATGTACATTGATTATCTTTTCTATGTTTTATATATAGATATACGGTATATACAGATAATGTGATATTGTATGGGGCCAGGAATGTGCATTGATTATCTTTCTATGTTTATACTATAGATATACTGTATACTAGATAATGTGATATTGTATGGGGCCTAGGAATGTCCATTGATTATCTTTTCTATGTTTATTATATAAATATCCTGTATATACAGATAATATTGAATTGTATGGGGCCTAGGAATGTACATTGATTATCTTTTCTATGTTTATACATATAGATTATACGGTATATACAGATAATTGATATTGTATGGGGCAGGTGTGCATTGATATCTTTTCTATGTATATTATATAGATATACTGTATATACGAGATAATATGATATTGTATGGGGCCAGGAATGTACATGATTATCTTTCTATGTTATATTATAGATATACTGTTATACAGATAATATGATATTGTATGGGGCCCAGGAATGTGCATTGATTATCTTTTCTATGTTTATATATATAGATAACTGTATATACGATAATATGATATTGTAGGGGCCCAGGAATGTCATTGATTATCTTTTCTATGTTTTATATATAGATATACTGTATATCAGATAATATGATATTGTATGGGGCCCAGGATGTACATTGTTATCTTTTCTATGTTTTATACATTAGATATACTGTATATACAGATAATATGATTTGTATGGGGCCTAGAATGTACATTGATTATCTTTTCTATGTTTATACATATAGAATATACTGTATATACAGATAATGGTATTATGGGACCTAGGAATGTACATTGATTATCTTTTCTATGTTTATATATATATGATATACTGTATATACAGATAATATGATTTGTATGGGGCCTAGGAAGTACTTGATTATCTTTTCTATGTTTATAATATAGATTACTGTATATCAGATATATGATATTTGTTGGGCCTAGGAATGTACATTGATTATCTTTTCTATGTTTATACTATAGATATACTGTATATACAGATAATATGATATTGTATGGGGCCTAGGAATGTCATTGATTATCTTTCTATGTTTATACATATAGATACTGTATATACAATAATATGATATTGTATGGGGCCTAGGAATGTACATTGATTATCTTTTCTAGTTTATACTATATTACTGTATATACAGATATATGATATTGTATGGGGCCTAGGAATGTAATTGATTCTTTTCTATGTTTATATATATAGATATACTGTATATACAGATAATGTATTTATGGGGCCCAGGAATGTGCATTGATTATCTTTCTATGTTTATACATATAGATATACTGTATATACAGATAATATGATATTGTATGGGCCCTAGGAAGTACATTGATTACTTTTCTATGTTTATATATATAAATACTGTATATACAGATAATATGATATTGTATGGGGCCTAGGAATGTCATTGATTATCTTTTCTATGTTTATATATAGATATACTGTATATCAGATAATATGATATTGATGGGGCCTAGGAATTGCATTGATTATCTTTCTATGTATATATATATGATATACGTATATACAGATATATGATATTGTATGGGGCCTAGATGTACATTGATTATCTTTTCTATGTTTATATATTATAGAATATACTGTATACAGATAATATGATATTGTATGGGGCCAGGAATGTGCATTGATATCTTTTCTATGTTTTATATATATAGAATTACTGTATATACAGATAATATGATATTGTATGGGGCCCAGGAATGTACATTGATTATCTTTTCTATGTTTATATATATAGATATACTGTATATACAGATAATATGATATTGTATGGGGCCCAGGAATGTACATTGATTATCTTTTCTATGTTTATATATATAGATATACTGTATATACAGATAATATGATATTGTATGGGGCCCAGGAATGTGCATTCGTTATCTTTTCTATGTGTTTATATATATAGATATACTGTATATACAGATAATATGATATGTAGGGCCAGGAATGTACATATGATTATCTGTTCTATTTTTATACATATATATATACGTAATACAGATAATATGATATTATGGGCCCAGGAATGTCATTGAATATCTTTTCTATGTTTATATATAAGATATACTGTAATACAGATAATATGATATTGTATGGAGCCCTAGGAATGTGCATTGATTCTTTTTCTATGTTTATATACATATAATATACTGTATATACAGATATATGATATTGTAGGGGCCTAGGAATGTACATTGATTATCTTTTCTATGTTTATATAGACATATAGAATATCCTGTAATATACAGATAATATGTATATTGTATGGGGCCTAGGAATTTACATTGATTATCTTTTCTTATGTTTATACTATAGATATACTGTATATACAGATAATATGATATTGTATGGGGCCTAGAAATGTACATTGATTATCTTTTCTATGTTTTACATATATATATATACGGTATATACAGATAATATGTATTGTAAGGGGCCCAGGAATGTGCATTGATTTATCTTTTCTATGTTTATACATATAGATATACTGTATATACAGATAATATGATATTGTATGGGCCCAGGAATGTGCATTGATTATCTTTTCTATGTTTATACATATAGATATAACTGTATATACAGATAATATGATATTGTATGGGGCCTAGGAATGTCATGATATCTTTTCTATGTTTATACATATAGATATCCTGTATATACGATAATATGATATTATGGGGCCAGGAATGTCATTGATTATCTTTTCTATGTTTATACAATGATATACTGTATATCCAGATAATATGATATTGTATGGGCCTAGGAATGTCATTGATTATCTTTTCTATGTTTATACATATAGTATACTGTATATACAGATAAAATATTGTATGGGGCCCTAGGAATGCATTGATTATCTTTTCTATGTTTATACATAGATATACTGTATTACAGATAATATGATATGTATGGGCCTAGGATGTCATTGATTATCTTTTCTATGTTTATACATATAGATAACTGTATATACAGATAATATGATATTGATGGGGCCTAGGAATGTACATTGATTATCTTTCTATTTTTATACTATAGATATACTGTATATACAGATAATATGATATTGTATGGGGCCCAGGAATGTACATTGATTATCTTTTCTATGTTTATACATATAGATATACTGTATATACAGATAATATGATATTGTATGGGCCTAGGAATGTGCATTGATTATCTTTTCCATGTTTATACATATATACTGTTATACAGATAATATGATATTGTATGGGGCCTAGGAATGTCATTGATTATCTTTTCTAGTTTTATATATAAGATATACTGTATATCCAGATAATATGATATGTATGGGGCCTAGGAATGTACATTGATTATCTTTCTATGTTTATACTATACGATTAAACTGTATATACAGATAATATGATATTGTAGGGGCCTAGGATGTACATTGATTATCTTTTCTATGTTTATACATATAGATATACTGTATATACAGATAATATGATATTGTATGGGGCCTAGGAATGTCATTGATTATCTTTTCTATGTTTATACATATATATAGATACGTTATACAGAAATATGATATTGTATGGGGCCTAGGAAGTGCATTGATTATCTTTCTACTATGTTTATCTATAGATATACTGTATATACAGATAATATATATTGTATGGGCCCAGGATGCATTGATTATCTTTTCTATGTTTATACATATAGAATACTGTATATACAGATAATATGATATTGTATGGGGCCTAGGAATGTACATTGATTATCTTTTCTAGTGTTTATACATATAGATTATCTGTATAACAGATAATATTATATGTATGGGCCTAGGAATGTACATTGATTATCTTTTCTATGTTTATACATATAGATATACTGTATATCAGATAATATGATATTGTATGGGCCTAGGAATGTGCATGATTACTTTCTATGTTATACATATAGATATACTGTATATACAGATAAATATATTGTATGGGGCCGGAATGTCATTGATTATCTTTTCTATGTTTTATACTATAGATATACTTGTATATACAGATAATATGATTGTATGGCCTAGGAATGTACATTGATTATCTTTTCTATGTTTATATATAGATATTATGTATACAGATAAATGATATTGTATGGGGCCAGAATGTACTTGATTATCTTTTCTATGTTTTATACATATAGATATACTGTATATACAGTAATATGATATTGTATGGGGCCCGGAATGTCATTGATTATCTTTTCTATGTTTATAATATAGATATACTGTATATACAGATAATATGATTTGTATGGGCCTAGGAATGTCATTGATATCTTTTCTATGTTTATACATAGAGATACCTGTATATACAGATAATATGATATTGTATGGGGCCTAGGAATGTACATTGATTATCTTTTCTATGTTTATAATATAGATATACTGTAATACAGATAATGATATTGTATGGGCCAGGAATGTCATTGATTATCTTTTCTATGTTTATACAATATAGATATACTGTGTATATACAGATAATATGATATTGTATGGGCCTAGGAATGTGCATTGATTATCTTTTCTATGTTTTATATTTAGATATACTGTATTATCAGATAATATGATATTGTATGGGGCCTAGGAATGTGCATTGATTATCTTTTCTATGTTATCTATATATACTGTATATACAGAATATAGATATTGTATGGGACCTAGAATGTCATTGATTATCTTTTTCTATGTTTATACATATAGATATACTGTATATACAGATATATGATATTGTATGGGCCTAGGAATGTACATTGATTATCTTTTCTATGTTTTTTATATATATAGATATACTGTATATACAGATAATTGATATTGTATGGGGCCTAGATGTCATTGATTATCTTTCTATGTTTATAATAAGATATACTGTATATACAGATAATATGATATTGTATGGGGCCTAGGATGTACATTGATTATCTTTTCTATGTTTATACATATAGATAATACTGTATATACAGATAATATGTATTTGTATGGGGCCTAGGAATGTGCATTGATTTATCTTTATGTTTATAATATGGATATCACTGTATATACAGATAATATGATATTGATGGGGCCTAGGATGTGTCATTGATTCTCTTTCTATGTTTATATATATATATAGATCTACTGTATATACAGATAATATGATATTGTATGGCCTAGGAATGTACATTGATTATCTTTTCTATGTTTATATATATAATATAGATATACTGTTATACAGATTAATATGTATTGGGGCCCAGGATGTCATTGATTATCTTTTCTATGTTATACATATGGATTACTGTATATACAGATAATGAGATATTGTATGGGGCCAGGAATGTGCTTGATTATCTTTTCTATGTTTATACATATATATATACTGTATATACAGATAATATGATATTGTATGGGCCTAGGAATGTACATTGATTATCTTTTCTATGTTTATAATATAGATATACTGTATATACAGATAATATTGATATTGTATGGGCCGGATGTACATTGATTATCTTTTCTATGTTTATACTATGTATACTGTATATACAGATAATAGATATTGTATGGGCCAAGGAATGTGCATTGATTACTTTTCTATGTTTATATACATATAGATATACTGTATATACAGATATGATATGTATGGGGCCTAGGAATGTCATTGATTATCTTTTCTATGTTTATACATTAGATTATACTGTATATACAGATAATATAATTGTATGGGCTAGGAATGTCATTGATTACTTTTCTATGTTTTATCATATAGATATACTGTAATAACAGATAATAAATATTGTATGGGGCCTAGGAATGTGCATTGATTTCTTTTCTATGTTTATACATATAGATATACTGTATATACAGATATATGATATTGTATGGGGCCCAGGAATGTGCATTGATTATCTTTTTCTACTTTATGTTATACATATGGATTACTGTATATCCAGATAATACGATATGTATGGGCCCAGGAATATGCATTGTTATCTTTTCTATGTTTTATACATATAGATATACTGTATATACAGATAATATGATATTGTATGGGCCAAGGAATGTGCATTGATTATCTTTCTATGTTATACATAGATATACTGTATTACAGATAATATGATATTGTATGGGGGACCTAGGAATGTACATTGATTATCTTTCTATTTATACATCATATATATACTGTATATACATAATATATATTGTATGGGCCAGGATGTGCATTGATATCTTTTCTATGTTTTATATATAGAATACTGTATATACAGATAATATGATTTGTATGGGGCCGGAATGTGCATTATTATCTTTTCTATGTTTATATCTATAGATATTACTGTATATACAGATAATATGATATTGTTAGGGACCAGGATGTGCATTGATTATCTTTTCTATGTTATATATATAGATATACTGTATATACAGATAATATGATATTGTATGGGGCCTAGGAATGTACATTGATTATCTTTTCTATGTTTATATATATATAGATATACTGTATATACAGATAATATGATATTGTATGGGACCTAGGAATGTGCATTGATTATCTTTTCTATGTTTATACATATAGATATACTGTATATACAGATAATATGATATTGTATGGGACCTAGGAATGTACATTGATTATCTTTTCTATGTTTATATATATATATATATAGATATATTGTATATACAGATAATATGATATTGTATGGGGCCTAGGAATGTGCATTGATTATCTTATCTATGTTTGTATAAAGTATGCCAGTGTGCAGATAATATGATGGGGGGGACTTACAGTATATTATAATTATCTGTGTGTGGGGACTTACAATATATTATAATTATCTGTGTATGGGGGACTTACAGTATATTATAATTATCTGTGTGTGGGGGACTTACAGTATATTATAATTATCTGTGTATGGGGATTTACACACACATGGTATAATAAAAATAATATAATCTATCTATCAATCAATCAATCAATCTATCTATCATCTATCTCAATCTATTTATCTATCTATCTATCTATCTACCACCGATCTATCTATCTATATATTTATCATCTATCTATCTATCTATCTATCTATCTATCTATCTATTTATCTATCATCTATCTATCGTATCTATCTATCTACCGCATCAATCTATTATCTATCTATCTATCGTATCTATCATCTGTATCTATCTATCTATCTATCAATTATCTATCCATCATCTATCTATCCATCTATCTATCTATCTAACGTATCTATCTATCATCTAACATATCTATCATCTATCTATCTATCATCTATCTAACGTATCTATCTATCATCTATCTATCTAACATATCAATCATCTATCTATCTATCTATCATCTATCTATCTATCATCTATCTATCTATCTATATATCCATCTATCATCTCTTTCTTTTCACCTACCTTTGCCACCACCCCCTTGTAAAGTTTGAATTCATATATCTCTCTTCTGAAACCAGCAGCATCTAGAGAAATAATCAGATCAATTCTGCAGGTTTAGTTCACCTTTAAATAACCAATTCAACAATTCAAATCTGGATTCAAACTTTATTAAACTTTATTATCAATATATGGATCAAATGACACAACTTTATTGTACAGAATAGAAAACAACTAACATTTCCATCCATATGGATACCGGGATATAATATAGAGGGGTAAATAATGATAACGGGATGTAATATGGATACCAGGTGGTAAAATATGATATATGTATACCAGGGGTCAAATATGGATATGGGGGGTGGGGTGGGGGAAAATGAGTATTGGTACCCGGTGGATACGGGTGGGGGGGGGGGGGGCGGTAAAATATAGATACTGGGTGGTTCAATATGGATACAGGGGGAAAATATGGATACCATGGGTAAATATAGATACCAGGGGGTAAATATGGATACCAGGGGGTAAATATGGATACCAGGGGGTAAATATGGATACCAGGGGTTAAATATGGATACAGGGGTAAATATGGATACCAGGGGAGGCCCATCAAATACATATTATCTGTATATACATAATACTATTATAATAACATAGAAACAGATAATAAATGTACATTCCTATAGGCCCATACAATATCATATTATCTGTATATCAGTAATACTATATATAACACCATGAACAGATACTAAATTTACATTCCTAGGCCCCATACAATATCATATTATCTGTATTATACAGTATATCTATTATATAAACATAGAAAAGAATATAATCACTGCACTTCTAGGTCCTAGCCCCATACAATATCATATTATCTGTAATTCAGTATAATCTATATATATATAAACATAGAAAAGATATCAATGTCACCTTCCTAGGCCCCATACATAAAATCATATTATCTGTATATACAGTATATCTATTATATATAAACATAGAAAAGATAATCAATGTACATTCCTAGGCCCCATACAATATCATATTATCTGTATATACATATATCTATATATATAACATTGAAAGTATATCAATGTACATTCCTGGGCCCCATACAATATCATCTTATCTGTATATACAGTATATCTATATTAATAAACATAGAAAAGATAATCAATGTACATTCCTGGGCCCATACAATATCATATTATCTGTATATACAATATCTATATAAATAATATAAACATAGAAAGATAATCAATGTACATTCCTGGCCCCCATACAATACTATTATCTTATATACGTATATCTATATATATATATAAACATAGGAAAGATAATCAATGCACATTCCTAGGCCCCATACACATATCATATTATCTTGTATATACGTTAATCTATAATATAGATCAAACATAAAAGATAATCCAATGCACCTTCCTGGGGCCCCATACAATATCATATATCTGTATATACAGTATATCTATATATATAAATATAGAAAAGATAACAATGTAACATTCCAAGGCCCATACAATATCATATTATCTGTATATACTGTATATCCTATATATATAGATAAACATAGAAAAGAATAATCAATGTACATTCCTGGGTCCCATACAATAATCATATTATCTGTATTGACAGTATATCTATATATAAACATAGAAAGATAATCAATGTACATTCCTAGGGTCCCATACAATATCATATTATCTTGTATATACAGTAATATATATATATAATCAACATAGAAAAGATAATCCATGCCATTTCCTAGGCCCCATAACAATATCATATTATCTGTATATACAGTATATCTATATATATATATAAACATAGAAAAGATAATCAATGTACATTCCTAGTCCCCTACAATATCATACTTATCTGTAGATAGGCAATATGTCATATATATCAACTAGAAAAAGATAATCAATGTACATTCCTATGGCCCGGATACAAGTATCATTTATCTGTATATACAGTATAGGTCGATCATATATCTAATGACATAGAAGATAATCAATGTACATTCTAGGCCCCATACATTCAATTATCTGTATATACAGTAAGTCTAACTATATAATAATACAATAGAAAGATAATCATGTGACATTTCCTAGCCCCCCACATATATATGATCTGTATTACGTTAATCTTATATATAACATAGAAAGATAATCAAGTCACATTCAGGGCCCCATACAATATCATATTTATACTGTATATCAGTATATCTATATATATATAACATAGAAAAGATAATCAAATGTACATTCCTAGGCCCATACAATATCATCTATCTGTATATACAGTATATCTATATATATATAAACATAGAAAGATAATCATGTACATTCCTAGGTCCCATACAATACATATTATCTGTATATACAGTAATATCTATATATATAAACATAGAAAAGATAATCAATGTCATCCTTTCCTAGCCCAATACAAATATCATATATCTGTATATACAGTTATCTCATATATATAAACATAGAAAAGATAATCAATGCACATTCCTAGGCCCATACAATATCAGTATTAATCTGATATACAGTATATCTATATATTATAACATAGAAAAGATAATCAATTTCATTTCCCTAGGCCCATACAATACTCATATTATCTGTATATACAGTAAATCTTATATATAAACTAGAAAAGATAATCAATGCCCATTCCTAGGCCCCATACATACATATTATCTGTATATACAGTATATCTATATATATATAACATATGAAAAGTAATCAATGTACATTCCTGGCCCCATACAATATCATATTATCTGTAATACAGTATATCTATATATATATAAACATAGAAAGATAATCAATGTACATTCCTAGGTCCTGGCCCCATACAATATCATATTATCTGTATATACAGTATATCTATATATATATAAACATAGAAAGATAATCATGTACATTCCTAGTCCCATCACAATATCATATTATCTGTATATACAGTATATCTATATTATATAACATAGAAAAGATAATCAATGTACATTCCTAGGCCCCTACAATATCATATTATCTGTATATACAGTATATCTATATATATAAACATAAAAAGATAATCAATGTACATTCCCTGGTCCCATACAATATCATATTATCTGTATATACGTATATCTATATATATAAACTAGAAAAGATATAATGACATTCCTAGGCCCATACAATATCATATTATCTGTATATCAGTTATCTATATATCTAATACATAGAAAGATAATCATCACATTCCGGCCCATACAATATCATATTATCTGTATAACTGTATAATCTATATATATAAACATAGAAAAGATAATCAATGCACATTCCCTAGGCCCATAACAATATCATATTATCTGTATATACTAGTATATCTATATATATATAAACATAGAAAAGATAATCAATGTAGACATTCCTAGGCCCCATACAATATTCCAATTATCTGTATATCCAGTATATCTATATATATAACATGAAAAGATAATCAATGCTACATTCCTAGTGCCCCATACAATACTCATATTATCTGTATATACGTATATCTATATATACAAACATAGAAAAATAATCAATGTACATTCCTAGGCCCCATACAATATCATATTATCTGTATATACAGTATATCTTATATATAATAAAACATAAAAAGATAATCAATTGTACATTCCTATGCCCCATACAATATCATATTATCTGTAATTACAGTATCTCTATATATATATATAAACATAGAAAAGATAATCAATGTACATTCCTAGGCCCCATACAATATCATATATCTGTATATACATATATCTAAATATAATAAACATAGAAAAGATAATCAATGCACATTCCTGGTCCCAACAATATCTATTATCTGTATAACAGTAATCTATATATATATAAACATAGAAAAGATATCAATGCCTTCCTAGCCCCATACAATATCATATTATCGTATATACATATATATATATTATCAACATAGAAAAGATAATCAATGTACATTCCTAGGCCCCATACAATATCATATTATCTGTATTACAGTATATCTATATATATAAACTATAAAGATAATCAATGCACATTCCTGGGCCCCATACAATATCATATTATCTGTATATACATAATCTATATATATAAACATAGAAAAGAGATAATCACTTACATTCCTGAGGTCCGCCATACAAATACATATTATCTTTATAGTTCAGTATATCTATATATATATAAACATAGAAAGATTAATCAATGGCACATTCCTAGGTCCCATACATATCATGATTATGCTGTAATATACAGTACTATCTATATATATATAAACATGAGAAAGATATCAATGTACTTCCTGGGCCCATACAATGCATATTATCTGTATATACGTAATCTTATATATATATAACCATAGAAAAGATAATCAATGTACAATTTCCTGGCCCCATTCAATAATCATATTACTGTATATACAGTATTACTATATATAAACAAATAGAAAGATAATCCAATGTACATTCCTAGAAACCCCATAACAAATATCAAATTTATCTGTATAATACAAGTATATCATATATATTAAACATAGAAAAATCAATCAATGTCACATTCCTAGGTCCCATATCAATATCCATATTATCTGTATATACAGTATATCTCTATATATACTATACATAGAAGAATACGATCCCCCAATTGTACATCTGGGCCCCATACAATATCATTATCGTATATACATATAATCTATATATACAAAACAATAGACAAGATATCAATGTAACATTTCCTAGTGTCCCATACAAATCCTATATCTGTATATACAGTAATATATATATAAAACATAGAAAAAGAATCAATGGCCATTCCTAGTCCCCATACAATACTATTCTCTTAATATTACAGTATATCTAATATCACTATATAACATAGTAAAAGATAACAATGACATTTCCTGGTCCCATACAATATCATATTAACTGTATATACAGTAATCTATATATATATAGGGAGCTCGATAAAAATAAGATAATCAATGTTAGGCAGGGTTCCTGGGCCCCATACAAAGTTGTTCATATTATTCTGTATATACATATTCTATATATACAAAACATCGAAAGAGATACACTCACTGCACATTCCTGGGCACCCATAAAATATCATATTACTGTATATACAGTATATCTATAGATATAATATAACAAAGAAAAGATCACAATGCACATTCCTTCTGGGCCCCATACAATATCATTAATACTGTATATACATTATATCTATATATAATAACATGAAAAGATAATCACTGCCATTCCTGGCCCCATACAATCCATATTACTCTTATATACAGTATTCTATATGTATATAAACATAGAAAAGACTCAATGTACTCTCCTAGGTGCCCATACAATCATATGATCTGTATATACAGTATCATCTATATATAATAAACATAGAAAAGAATAACATGTCATCCAGAGTCTCTACAATTTCTATATCTGTAATATACAGAATCTATATATATAACAAGAAAGATAATCAATGTACATTCCTTGTGCCCATACAATACATATTATCTGTATATAACAGTATATCTATATATAGAACATAGAAAGATATCAATGACAATCCTGGTCCCTACATATCATATTATTGTAATACACTATATCTATAATATACTATAAACATAGAAAAGATAATCAATGCCACTTCTCAGGCCCCACATAATATCCTTTATCCTGTGATATACAGTTATCTATAATCTATATGTATAACAAAAGAAAAGAATATCAAGCACATGGGCCTGGCGCCCATACAATATCAATTATCTGATATATAACAGTAATATCTATATATATATAAACATGGACAAAGATAATCATTTACATTCCTAGGGCCCCATACAATACATTATCTAATTGTAATACATTATATATATATATATATATATATATCTATTATATATATATATAATATATAATATAAACTAGAAAAGATATCAGATGCAATTCCATCCGGGCCCCATACAATATCATATCTTATATACATATATATATATATAATATATATATATATATTATATATAAATATTATAACATAGAAAATCGATAATCAATGCACATTCCGTGGCCCCATCAATATCATATTAATCTGTATATACAGTATATCTATATGTATAATAACCTAGAAAAGATAATCAATGCACTTCCTGGGCCCCATACATATCAGATTATCTTTAATATACTCTGTATACTAATATATATAAACATCGAAAAGATACATCCAATGCTGCACATTCCCTAGTGCCCCATACAATATCAATATTATCTGTATATCAGTAATATCTATATATATAAACATTAGAAAGTATAATCATAAGCATTCCTAGTCCCCATACATATCATATTATCTGTATATACTGTATATCTATATATAATAAAAACTAGTAAAAAGCAATCAATGCACATCTCCTGGTGCCCCATACATATCATATTTCTGTATAACCAGTATAGTCTTAATATATACCATATGACAAAGATAATCAATGTACTTCCTAGGTCCCATCCAAATCATTTATCTGTATATACAGTATATCTATAGAATATAAACATAGAAAATATATCAATGCACATTCCTAGGCCCCCATACTAATATCATATTATCTGTATAATACAGTATTTATAAAAAATCCCATAGTAAAAGCAAAACAATCAATGCACATTCCTGGCCCCACTACAAATCATCCTTACTGTATACATACAGTATATCTATATATAACATAGAAAAGATATAATGTACATTCCTAGGCCCCATAAACATATCATATTATCTGTATCTACAGGTATATCAATACCGCTATATAACATAGAAAAGATAATCCATGTACATTCCCTAGGCCCCATCAAATCAATTATCTGTATAGACAGTATACTATATATATACACTCGAAACGATAATCATGCACGTTCATAGGGCCACCATACAAATATCAATTATCTTGTAATACAGTATAATCTATAATATATAAACATAGAAAAAGATATCAATGTAATTCCTCGGCCCCATACAATATCTATTATCGTTATATCAGTATATCTATATATAAAACATAGTAAAAGATAATCAATGCACATTCCTGGCCCCATACAATCATATTATCGTATATACATATATCTATATATAATAAAATAGAAAAGATAATCAATGTACATTCCTAGGCCCCATACAATATCATATAATCTGTATATAAGTATATCTATATATTTATAAATAGAAAAGATAATCAATGACATTCCAGGCCCCATCAATATCTATTATCTGTATATATACAGTATCTATATATATATATAAACATAGAAAATAACATGTCACATTCCTAGGTCCCCATACAATTCACTATCTGTATCTACAGTATATCTATATGATATATACAATAAAAATAATCAATGTACATTCCTAGGTCGCCATACACTATCATATTATCTGTATATACAGTATATCTATATATAAATAAACATAGAAAAGATAATCAATGCACTTCCTAGTCCCCATACATAATATTATCTGATAATACAGTATATTTATATATATAAACATAGAAAAGATAATCAATGTACATTCCTAGGCCCCCATACAATATCATATTATCTGTATACAGTATATCTATATATAGATAAACATAGAAAAGATAATCATGCACATTCCTTCCTAGGCCCCAACATATCATATTATCTGTATATACAGTATCTATATATATAACATAGAAAAGATAATCATACACATTCCTAGCCCCATACAATATCATATATCTGTATATACGATATATCTATATTATATAAACATAGAAAAGATATCATGCACATTCCTGGGCCCCATACAATATCATATCTGTATATACAGTAATCTCTATATATAATATAAACATAGAAAAGATAATCAATGCACATTCTGGGCCCATACAATATCATATTATCGTTTATTACAGTATATCATTATAAAACAATAGAAATAGATAATCAATGTACATTCCTGGGGCCCCATACAATTCATATTATCTGTATATACAGTATATCTATATATTAATAAAACATAGAAAAGATAATCAATGCACATTCCTTGGCCCCATACAATATCATATTATCTGTTAACTTATATCTATATATATATAAACATGAAAAGATAATCAATGCACATTTCTCGGCCCCATAACAATATCATATTATCTGTATATACAGTATATCTATATATTATATATATAAAACTAGAAAAGATAATCAATGCACATTCCTAGGATTCCTAGTTCTATCATACAATATCATATTTCTGTCGATACGATATCTATAGATATAAGAAACCTTGAAAAATAATTCAATGTACATTCCTGGGCCCCAACAAATATCATATTATCTGTATATACAGTGATACTATATCTCATATAAACATTAGAAAAGATAATCAATGTAAAAACATTTCCTAGGCCCCATACAATATCATTTGATCTGTATATCCAGTGATATCTAGATATATTAAACATAGAAAAGAATCAAATGTACCATTCCGTGGGCCCCATAACAATATCATATTATCGTGTATATACACGTTGTCTATATAATATATCTCTTTTTTTTAACTTTAACATGGTAGTTGGACATTG
>CM033470.1:2638807-2648807 GCA_019447015.1 Hymenochirus boettgeri
CCAGGAATGTAACTATTGATTTCTTCTATGTTTATATATATAGAAAAAAATAATATACTGTATATACAGATAATATGATTGATTTGTAGATGGGACCAGGAATGTGCATTGAGATTTTCTATGTTTTCTTGATTTCTTCTAATTATATAATATACTGTATATACCGATAATTGATATTGTTGGGCCCGGATTTTTGCATTGTATTGATTTTTCTATTTTTGTTTATCTATATATTAGATATACTTTACTGTATATACAGATAATATTATATGGTATGGGCCTAGAAGTACATGGCATTATATGTTTCTATTGTTTATAATATATTAGTATACGTTACTTTATTAATGATCTGATAATATGAATTGTATGGGGCCAGGATGTACATTGATTCTCTTTCCTATGTTATATATATATTATAGATCATAACTGTAGATACAGAATATGATATGTATGGGGCCCGGAATGTGCATGATATCTTGTTTCTATGTTTCGATATATAGATATACTGTTATACCGATAATAATGAT
Organism: Hymenochirus boettgeri; assembly: GCA_019447015.1. Taxonomy (NCBI): domain Eukaryota; kingdom Metazoa; phylum Chordata; class Amphibia; order Anura; family Pipidae; genus Hymenochirus; species Hymenochirus boettgeri. The sequence goes on from CM033470.1 coordinate 2,639,335, forward strand.
ATTGTATGGGGCCTAGGAATGGTACTAATTATCTTTTCTTCTATGTTATATATATAGATCATAACTGTCTATACAGATAATATGATATTGTAGTGGAGCCCAGGTGAAAAAACTGTGTCATGATTATCTTTTTCTTGTTATTATATAGATTATACTGTATACAAGATTAATCTGATATTGTATGGGGCACAGGAAGTACATTAGATTATCTTTTCTATGGTTTATATAATATAGATACTGATTATACAGATAATCTTATGATATATTGTTGGGCACAGGAATGAGTGATTTCTTTCTTTTATGTTTATATAATATAGTATATACTTTTGATATACAGATATATGATATTTTATGGGGCACTAGGTAATGTACATTGATTATCTTTCTATGTTATATATATAAGAGAATATGTATATACAGATAATATGATATTGTTGGGGCTCAGGAATGCATTTTGATATCTTTCTATGTTTTATATAATATAAGTATACTGTATATACAGATAATATGATATTGATGGGGACTAGGAATGTGACAGTGATGTTCTTTTCTATGTTATATATATATATAGAAATACTAGTATAGACAGATATATGATAGTATGGGCTGGAATGTACATTGATTATCGTTTTCTATGTTTTTAATATATATATCACTTGTTATACACGAATAATAGGATATTGTATGGGCATAGGAATGTACAGTGATTTCTTTTCTATGTTTTATTCATATATATATAACTGTATATAAGATAATACTGATATTGTGGGCCTAGGAATGTCACTGATTACTTTTTCTATGTTTATATAAATATATGTAATACATATAGATATTTAGGCCCCTGGGATGTATTTGATTACCTTTTCGTATAATAATACTCGAAGATTAGATAGTATGGGGGCCTAGGAATGCTACACTTGATTATCTTTTCTATGTTTATATATGATAATAGATATACTGATATCCGACTTAATATCAAGCTTATGGGCCGATGACTTCATTTGATTAACTTGTCGCTCCCTGTGTCTAAACTAGATATACGTTATATACAGTCAATCATATCATTGAGGGCTGGAACGGGATTTACGTCTGTTGTAATCTTATACTGTATATACAGATATATGATATTGTATGGGCCCAGGAATGTACATTGATTATCTTTTCTATGTTTATATTATATAGATATCTGTATATACGATAATATGATATTGTATGGACCTATGAATTGCAGTCGATTATCTTTTCTATGTTTACTATATATATAGATATACTGTATATACACAGATAATATGATATTGTATGGGGCCTAGGGACATGTGGCATTGATTATCTTTCTATGTTTATATATATATAGACTAACTGTATTACAGATAATATGATATTGTAGGGGCCTAGGAAATTACATTGATTACTTTCTATGTTTAATATATATTATATACTGTATATACAGATAATATATATTGTATGGGGCCTAGGAATTACATTGATTACTTTTCTATGTTTATATATATATAGATACTGTATATACAGATAATATATGTATGGGGCCTAGGAATGTGCATTAATTATCTTTTCTATGTTTTATATAATATAGATAAACTGTATATACAGATAATATGATATTGTATGGGGCCTAGGAAGTACATGATTATCTTTTCTATGTTTATTATATATATATATATCTGTATATACAATAATATGTGTATGGGGCCTAGGAATGTAATTGATTATCTTTCTATGTTTATATATATAGATATACTGTATACAGATAATATGATATTGTATGGGGCCTAGGAATGTACGTTGATATCTTTTCTATGTTATATATAGATATACTGTATATACAGATATATGATTATGTATGGGGCCTAGGAATGTGCATGATTACTTTCTATGTTTATATATATATTAGATATACTGTATTAACAGATATATGTATATTGTATGGGGCCTAGGAATGTACATTGATTACTTTTCTATGTTTTATATATATAGATATACGTATATACAGATAATATGATATTTGTTGGGCCTAGGAATGTACATTGATTATCGTTTTCTATGTTTATATATATAGAATACTGTATATACAGATAAGATGATAGTATGGGGCCCAGGAATGTACATTGATTACTTTTCTATGTTTATATTATATATATTATACTGTATATAAGATTAATATGATATTGTATGGGGCCTAGGAATGTACATTGATTATCTTTTCTATGTTTATATATATATATAGTACGTATTACAGATAATATGATATGTAGGGGCCCAGGAATGTGCATTGATTATCTTTCTATGTTTATATATATAATATAGATTACTGTATATACAGATATATGATATTGTATGGGCCCAGGAATGTACATTGATTATCTTTTCTATGTTTATATATATATATATATACTGTATATCAGATAATATGATATTGTATGGGGCCGTGGAATGTAAACTGATATCTTTTCTATGTTTATATATATATATATATGTATATACAGATAATAATGATATTGTATGGGCCTAGGAAGGTCATGATTATCTTTTCTATGTTTATATATATATAGATATACTGTATATACATATATTATATTGTATGGGGCCCAGGAATGTACATTGATTCTTTTCTATGTTTATATATATAGATATACTGTATATACAGATAATATGATATTGTATGGGGCCCAGGAATGTGCATTCGTTATCTTTTCTATGTGTTTATATATATAGATATACTGTATATACAGATAATATGATATTGTATGGGGCCCAGGAATGTGCATTCGTTATCTTTTCTATGTGTTTATATATATATATATACCACACACCACACACACACACACACATGAATTTATTAAAATATATTCCAAGATGTTGACGATAGATAACAAATCCTATTTCTATTTCGGAGAAAATATAAAGTAGTGATAATTGCCTGTAACCTTTGCTGTTTAGATTGACGCGGGTGCACAGTTTCTTGCTGCTGTTACTCTCATACTAAGATAAATAGTGTGCAGGTTTTCCAACGTTCCTCAGTCAAGGTCAACAATCCCTAGCCATAATCTTGTGTCAGATTCCAGTTAAATGTTTTCGTGTGGCTCTCACGTCCCTCGCTGGCTGAGGTGTTACATTTTCTCTCACGCCTAGAAAACTAGTGAGGTTTCGTCACTAGCAAATAAACTTCTCAGAAATGCATTTTCTTTTCAATCACTCCTGTGCATCGTCTCGCATAGCAGTAAATACTGATTATGCTGCCTCCTTTGGGGCTCTCGACATTTTCTCTAAAGCGTTACAACATTTGTCAAAACTATCTTGTTAATTACCACGTTCGGGATTTCCTCTTCTCCTGACATGTCTGAGGTCACTGACCTAGGGAGGGGCGTTTACTGCAGGGATACCTGTACTGAAAATGTTTACTTTGTATCTTTGTTAGGTATAACTTATATGACAAGTGATTATGTTTTTTTACACAGCAATTTCTGCCTTTTAGGTCAGGGTTAATAGGTTTAAGGGGTGACTCACATAATAAAATGTGAGTCAATGGGAGCCTTTTTCCCTTTTTATGTGGGATCTTATTATAGTGTTACATAACCTTTAGATGGCCCAGGCTTGATGATGGTTTCTCATGTCTACAAGCTTAAAATATCATTGGTTTTTTACTTGTCCCTTTTATATGTAACTTGGTCTCCATACAAGGTCCATTATTGAAAATAGCTTTTACATTTCAAACAACTGGGATGATATCTCTGGCTTATCTGGATCTTAAATATAGGCTTGTAAATTGTTAACACTTTCCAGACTAAACTGTTCTTAAACCTCACACCCAAAAATCAAACTCTTCTGAAACTGGTTAAGCCACCCATACACATCACAGGCAGATTCTTCTTCCATCAGATTTTCAAACGACCACAATGATTGTAAATCCATTAGGAAGATTTTCTCAAGTCTCCACCTTGTGATGTCCATCTTTCAACCTCTTTCTTTATTTTCATCTCAAGTCTGTGTTTTAATCGCTGCTCTCCTGATTACCGTCCATTTGAACAACTGGGGGGGGGGGGTTTAATATTGTCTTTTCTAAAATACAGAATACAAACTGTCTCCTCACACCCTACAGCCCCACATGCTGTCCTGAGACCCCCACCTTTCACCTGAATTCGTAAACTGAAGCTGGGAAAGATGGGCGAACTTTCAATGTCGGTCTGTTTTCGAACTTTCGACACTTATGGGAAGTTTGAAACCGGACCCATAAAGTCAAGGGAGTCATATTTTGAAAAGTTCTAATGAAATACCAATTAAAATATCAATGGGATTAATGTAATGGCTGTGGGACCTGGGAATGGTCTGGGGACATGTTCCAATATCCAGGACTTTCCAAAAATTGTTTTACTCTCACTGTCGCTACTTTCGAGCTCTCGCGTTCGAAATTCATAATTATCCATAAACAACTTGCGATTCGATATTCATATTTACTCCCGCGTATGGTATAATAGACATTTTACTCACATATTCGTAATTCGATTTACTTGCGTATTGGTAAATAGACTTTTACTCACAAATTCGTTAATTCGATATTACTCAGCGTATTGGTATAATAGACCATTTACTCACATATTCGATAATTCGATATTTTACTCGCGTTATTGGTATAATAGACATTTTACTCACATATTCGATATTCGATATTTACTCCGCGTATTGGTATAATAGACATTTTACTACCACATATTCGATAATTCGATATTACTCGCGTATTGGTATAATGACTTTTACTCACATATTCGTAATTTCGATATTTACTCGCGTATTGGTATAATAGACATTTTACTCACATATTCGATATTTACTCGCGTATTGGTATAATAGACATTTTACTCACTATTCGATATTCGATATTTACTCGCGTATTGGTATAATAGACATTTTTACTCGCTGATTTGATATCGATATTTACTCAGCTTATTGGTATAAATAGACATTTTACACTCGCTATTCAATCTTCCCAGACTCTCCTATGGTCGGGGGGGGGGTAATATTGCTCCTTTCTGTTTATGGAATGAATTCCTGCAGCCAATCTGATAAGGAACCTACAAGAGGAATTCCCATGTGACACGGAGTAGGGAGCCAATGGAATGTTTATCCTGTAGACGCAGAACGAATGAAAGCAGTAGCAATGAATCGAGACGGGGGAATTCGCTGGGTCAAATTTCGAAAGTCGGGGACAACTTTGAAAGAAATTTCTTCTCCCAAAGAAAGCCAATATTCAAAAAGGTGTCGCTTCACAGCCGGGTAAATTACAGACCTGTAAGTTTAACTTCATGGTGGGGACGATCCTGGAAATTTAATAAGGGAACATGTTCTAGAGTGACATTCACGCCCAATGGCTGGTAACTGCTACCAAAGCTGTGTCCTCGGCTTCTGTGTCAAGATTGTACCAGTTTCGAAAAAGCCAACAGAAAGAGTTAACGGAGTAGATAAGGAGCATCAGATCAAAGGTAAATATGCAAAAACCCTAGGGTTGGGGGGGGGGTTCCACGTGAACATGCCTGGAAGTTCCCTGGAGAATAATATACTGCAGCTGTTGTCCAATTGGCTAACTCCCCTACCTTGACACATCTTGAGGGGCAAATTTCTGCAGCTTTTACATTACTATTAAACGTCAGACCTAACGCAGTCCCAGATGTAAAATATCTTAAATATAATTCATTTCATGGACTATACTGCGCTCTTCTATTCCCAGATGATACATAATGTAGGCCATCAATGTGAAAAACCGAATACAGATTAATCTCATATTCAGCACATTGTTCTCTCATTTTTCCGAAGGAAAAAGAGCAAAAATGTTTTAAAGCAGTGGATATGATAATGATTCCCTGGGTATGGACCTGCCTATTCCGGGAAGAGGAACAGTTAATATAAGGCACTAGGGCACTCAGTTACAAATGAAGTTTATCATGTATCAGATGTTTTATACATATATATAAGTGGGTGATACTGGAACTCAAAGAACTATAAAAGGATTTCAAGGACTGGAGCTGATTCGGTTGCATCTACTTAGAGTCATTAAACAATATTAAACTTGCTATCTCTTTTTATTTTATTTCCTGCATGGTACCTTGTTCTCCACATTTACATCATTAATGTGATATCCAAGGTGCTGAACGAGAATAGTAAACACACAGGGCTGGAGAATAATTCAGATGAGGGTAAAATACGTTTAAAACAGAATAAGAAATCAAGTGAAAATGCTGGTGAAAATGTAATGAAAAATCATTTTATATATATTATAGCAGCAACATATGCAAGCTTTTTAATGAACAGCTACTCGTCATTGCAATATTAGCAAGGTTGATTGCATTGGGGAGCAATAGTGGCTCCCATCGCATCTCCCTCACACTTAGTCCAAATATTAGTTTTGATAGAAATTTAGATTTTCTACCCCTTATTTTCAAGTGAAACGTGTAACACACAAATCTGTAATCTGGACATTAAACACTACACTCCACACCTCTAGTTTTTTAATTATCAATTAATGGAACCTCTCAATCATAGTTGGTTGACTGGTCATACACCGGATACTTTTGTGCAATTATGATTGACAGTATCCAAGGTCTGATCTTCTGGAGAATGATTGAGATCAAAATATCTGTTGGTTATGATTGGTAAAATCTGCTGGTGAGAACCTGTCCTAAAGGTTTAGTTCTTTTATTCTCGTTACAGAGACATGCATAAGGTTATTGTGTAATTGGGTGCCCCCCCCAAAAAAAATATTGTAACCCGTAGTTATAAAATCAAAATATAACTTTCACATGAAGTAGCCCAGATACCTGCTAGTGGGCGTCAAACTGTTCTGCTAAACCTCCTCCTAAAACTCAGGGCTGTCGTGAGAGTCTGAGACTAAACATCAAGTGTGCCTGTTAGAATGGAATGCTGGGAAATAAGGCACGTGATCAACAACATTAATAGGGTAGGTTTCACAACAGCCACAGCAAACAATGGGTAAAAATCTAATTATATTTTATTTATTCTGATTAATTTTGGCTGTGGTCTATTTTACTAGTGGTTGGTAACTGATTGCTAATGGTTACTTGTATAAACATCCATTTATTAGAGACTTCAAAAAGGTCCATCTTTGCTCCCTTTGTTCCATTCATAGATAACTGGTGTTAAAGTAGAAAACTAACAGTTAAATATCTATAGAAGGAAAATTAGAACAGCTAAATCTGGTTCCTTATATAAAACGTGAAGTGACAAGACTCACTGCCGAGATGCAATAAAACTGTCTAAAGGGATTTTCTATTTATATAAATCTCTCACTTGTATAAACACCAAATATCAAGTACACCAGAAGGAGAGTAACAGTCGTACTTACAGGCAGTAACAAATCGTTTTATGGCACATTAAGTGACCCCATTAGGTCGGTGAATTCCGCCTGTTATTTGCTGATTTCACCTGACGTGTGTGATATTAGCACCAAGACAATGATTGGGTCTGACACCCATTTGCTTGGTTCTGGTGAAAATCCCGCAGCTCTTGATTCCGGGGGAGTTATTTCTATTGTTCAAATTGTACAACATGGTTCCTATTGATTTAATAAGGCGGAAGGGAAGGATGCTCTGAGCAGACAATTTTACTGTTCCCTTATTTAAAATATATCTAAAGAAAAAAAGTAGTGATTGTACGAATTCTAGAATAGATACTAACAGATGTTTTGAAACCGCAACATGGAATATTGAGGATTCACGAATTCGGATCAAGGGTTCACAAAATAGTTATTTATCAAAACCAACCCGTATATTCATGTTGAACAGTTATTTATCTAAATCAGCGTCTAAACTAGGTTTTATGATTTTCTGAACATTCGATTCTTGAATTTTCGAACATGATCGTAAATTGAGAATACCAAGTTCGCTGAGATCCGAGCGTTATGAAGTTCCTCCAGAACCGTCAGATCTGATTCAGAAATGGGTTTGGGCTTGTCGAGCTTGAAAAAGCTTTGAGAGTAATTACACGATTATTTCATAGGAGACAGATCTTCATTCAATCAAGAATCCATTCAGGCTCATTAACTCCCATGACGTCAAAATTTAAAAGCTCAGGACCCAAAGGGTTAAAATTCCACTCTGGACCCTTTAAGTCAGAGTCGATCCTTATTTGATGGGAGATTTCACTGCACTTAATTCATTTCAATGGTTCATTCAAACATAAGTTTGTTTGTAATCAGGTGACTGTCAAATATAACGCCCCTTTGGAACTCTGGGAAAGAAACAATTAACTACAAGGAATAAAAACTAGCGGGTAGGATTGGCACGTTCATGGTAAGAGTAATCTGGTGGCCAGTCTGGATGAACATTAACTCTACAGACCCAAAAATGTGTTTAACAATAGGAATTGGGTCCATTCTTGAATTCTTTATTATATACAATCAGCACTAAGGCTTCATTATCAGTAGTGTATGGCGTCTAAAGGAAACAGTATGGCAGCTCCCACAGCGTTACTCAGTGAATAGTTATAGAAAGTCGTCTGTTATAAAAGGAAAGAATTCATCTTTTTTTTTAAATTAAGATTTTTTTCAGGTGTTTTGACATTAACCACTTCTTTCTCATGAAAATAGATTCTATATTAAAATTTCAAGATGGGGGGGTGTGTGATGAATATTTTCTCTGGTTAAATTAACTATTTTAGGTTAATGTCTGTCATTCCACATTACATTCAATGAACTATACTAAAGAATTATAGCTGTAAAGCGCATCTTGAAGAATGTTTCTTCACTTTTCACAGTGGAGAATTATTCTTTCCTCTGCGGCTTATATATTAAGGTGCAAAAATGTTATAATGAATCCATATGTGACAGTTCCCTTTATTGTATTCTAAACTTCAGTGTAAAACACTAGGGGCCAATTTCAAATGTACAATATTGTAATTTGGACAAAAACATATGGGAAATGTATTTTTACTACTTTACTTATAGACACTTAGTTTAGTATTATATATTATATTATATATATATATATATATAGAGAGAGAGAGAGAGAAGAGAGAGAGAGAGAAGAGAGAGAGAGAGAGAGAGAGAGAGAGATGATTGGGTCTTGACCAGCTGAATGTAATAAGAGACAGGTTAATCAGACTGATTGGTCTGTGACAGCTGAATGTAATAAAGAGACAGGTAATCAGATGATTGGGTCTGGGACACACGCTGAATGTAATAAGAGCCAGGTAATCAGCGCTGATTTGATTCTGTGACGCTGAATGTAATAAAGAGACGGTAATCAAGCTGATTGTCTGGACACAGCTGAATGTAATAAAGAAAGGTAACACGCTGATTAATCTGTGACAGGTGAATGTAATAAAGAGACAGGTATCAGCGCTGATTAGGTCTGTGACACAGCTGAATGTAATAAGAGACAGGTAATCAGCGATGATTAGTCTGACAGGCTTAATGTAATAAAGAACAGGTAATCAGCACTGATTAG
>CM033470.1:2653807-2699502 GCA_019447015.1 Hymenochirus boettgeri
CTATTCTAGAATTCGTACAATCATCTACTTTTTTTCTTTAGATATATTTTAAATAAGGGAACAGTATAAATTGTCTGCTCAGATGCATCCTTCCCTTCCGCCTTATTAATCAATAGGAACCATGTTGTACAATTTGTAACAATAGAATTAACTCCCCAGGAATCAGAACCTTGCGGGAATTTTCACCAGTACCAAGCAAATGGTGTCAGACCCAATCATTGTCTTTGGTGCTAATATCCACACGTCAGTGAAATCAGCAAATAATCAGCGGAATTCACCGACCTAATGGGGTCACTTAATGTGCCATAAAACGATTTGTTACTGGCCTGTAAGTACGACTGTTACTCTCCTTCTGGTGTTACTTGATCTTTGGTGTTTAATACAGTGAGAATTTATATAATAGAAAATCCCTTTAGAAAGTTTTATGCATCTCGGCGTGAGTCTTGTCACTTCACGTTTTATATAAGGAACCAGATTTAGCTGTTCTAATTTTCCTTCTATAGATATTTAACTGTTAGTTTTCTACTTTAACACCAGTTATCTATGAATGGAACAAAGGGAGCAAAGATGGACCTTTTTGAAGTCTCTAAATAATGGATGTTTTTATTACAAGTAACCATTAGCAATCAGTACCAACCACTAGTAAAATAGACCACAGCACCATTTAATCAGAATAAATAAAATATAATTAGATTTTTACCCATTGTTTGCTGTGGCTGTTGTGAAACCTACCCTATATGTGTTGATCACGTGCCTTATTCCCAGCATTCCATTCTAACAGGCACACTTGAGGTTTAGTCTCAACTCTCACATGCCAGCCTCGCCAGTTTTAGGAGGAGTTTAGCAGAACATTTTGACGCCCACTAGCAGGTATCTTGGTCCTTCATGTGAAATTATTATTTTGATTTTATACACTACGGTTACAATATTTTTTGGGGGGGGCCCAATTACACAATAACCTTATGCATAGTCTCTGTAACCGAGAAATAAAGAACTAAACCTTTAGGACAGGTTCTCACCAGCAGATTTTTACCAATCATAACCAACGAGATATTTTGTTCTCAATCATTCTCCAGAAATCGACCTTGGAATCTGTCAATCATAATTGCACATAAAGTATCAGTGATGACCAGTCAACCAACTATGATTGAGAGGTTCCATTCATTGAATAATAAAACACTAAAAGGGTGGAGTGTAGTGTTTAATGTACAAATTACAGATTTTGTGTGTTACCGTTTCCTTGAAAATGAAGGGGTAAGAAAATCTAAATTTCTATCAAACTAATATTTTGGACTAATTGTGAGGGAGATCGATGGGAGCCCTATTGCTCCCCAATGCAATCAACCTTGCTATATATTGCATGAGCCGTTAGCTGTCATTAAAAAGCCTTGCAATGTTGCTGCTATCATATATATAAAATGATTTTTCATTTACATTTTCACCAGCATTTTCACTGAACTTGATTTCTTATTCTGTTTAAACGTATTTTACCCTCATCTGAATTATTCTCCAGCCCTGTGTTTACTTATCTCGTTCAGCACCTTGGATATCACATTAATGAATGTTAATGTGGAGACACAAGGTACCATGCAGGAAATAAAATAACAAGAGATAGCAAGTTAATATTGTTGTAATGACTCTATCAGGATTCAACCGAACTTCAGCTCTCAGTCCTTGAAATCCTTTTATAGTTCTTTGAGTTCCAGTTCACCCCACTCTATATATATGTTATAAAAACATCTGATTCACTGAATAAAACTTCATTTGTAACTGAGTGCCCTAGTGCCCTATATTGTAACTGTTCCTCTTCCCGGAATAGGCAGGTCCATACCCAGGGAATCATTATCATATCCACGGTCTTAAATACATTTCCTGCTCTTTTTCCTTTGGAAACTGAGATGTAACAATGTGCTGAATAATGAGATTAATCTGTATTCGTTTGTCACCATTGATGGCCTACATTATGTATCATCTGGGAATAGAAAGAGCCAGTTAATGTCCATGAAATGAATTATATTTAAAGTATTTTTACATCTGGGACGCGTTAGTGCTGACGTTTAATAGTAATGTAAATGCTGCAGAAAATTTGCCCCCTCAAGATGTGTCAAGGTAGGGGAGTAGCCAATTGGACAACAGCTGGCAGTATATTATTTCTCCAGGGAACTTCCAGGGCATGTTCATCGTGGAACCCCCCCCCAACCCTAGGGTTTTTGCAATATTTACCTTTGATCTGAGCTCCTTATCCTACTCCGTAACTCCTCTTCTGTTGGCTTTTTCGAACTGGTTACAATCTTGCACAGAAGCGAGGACACAGCTTTGGTACAGTTACCAGCCTTGGGCGTGAATGTCACTCTAGAACATGTTCCCTTATTAAAACTTTCCAGGATCTTCCCCACCACTGAAGTTAAACTTACAGCGTTTAATACCCGGCTGTGAACGAACACCCTTTTTGAATATTGGCTTTTCTTTGGGAGAAGAAATTTCTTTCAAATTGTCCCCGACTTTCGAAATTTGACCCACGAATTCCCCCCGTCCGATTCATTGCTACTGCTTTCATTCGTTTCCTGGCTACAGGATAAACATTCCATTGCTCCCTACTCCGTGTCACATGGGAATTCCTCTTGTAGGTTCCTTATCAGATTGGCTGCAGCGAATTTCATTCCATAAACAGAAAGGAGCAATATTAACCCCCCCCCCGACCATAGGAGAGTCTGGGAATATTGATATGCGATAAAATGTCTATTATACCACTACTCGAGTAAATATCGATTCAAATCAGCGGTAAAATGTCTATTATACCATACGCGAGTAAATACGAATATCGAATATGTAGTAAAATGTCTATTATACCAATACCGAGTAAATATCGAATATGTGAGTAAATTTCTATTATACCAATACGCGAGTAATATCGAATTAACGATATGTGAGTAAAATGTCTATTATACCAATACGCGAGTAATATCGAATTATCGAATATGTGAGTAAAATGTCTATTATACCAATACGCGAGTAATTCGATATCGAATATGTGAGTAAAATTTCTATTATACCAATACGCGAGTAAATATCGATTATCGAATATGTGAGTAAATGTCTATTATTACCAATACGCGAGTAAATATCGAATTAACGAATTTGTGAGTAAAATGTCTATTATACCAATACGCAAGTAAATATCGAATTACGAATATGTGAGTAAAATGTCTATTATACCAATACGCGAGTAAATTTGAATATCGAATCCGCAAGTTGTTTAATGGGATAATTATCGAATGTTTCGAACGCGAGAGCTCGAAGTAAGCGCACGTGAGAGTAAAACCAAATTTTTGGAAAGTCCTGGATATTGGAACATGTTCCCCAGACCATTTCCCATGGTCCCCACCATTTACATTAATTCCCATTGATATTTATTGTATTTCATTAGAACTTTTCAAATATTTGACTCCCTTGACTTTAATGGGTCCGGTTTCAAACTTCCCATATAGTTCGAAAGTTCGAAAACAGACCGAACATTTGAAGTTCGCCCATCTTTTCCCACTTCAGTTTACGTATTCAGTGAAAGGTGGGGGTCTCAGGACAGCATGTGGGGCTGTAGGGTGTGAGGAAGACAGTTTTGTATCTGTATTTTAAGAAAAGAGCAATTTAACCCCCCCCCCCCAGTTGTTCAAATGGACGGTAATCAGGAGAGCAGTTTAAAACACGACTTGGAGATGAAATAAAAAGAAAGAGGTTGAAGATGGACATCACAGGTGGAGACTTGAGAAAATCTTCCTAATGGATTTACAATCATTGTGGTCGTTTGAAAATCTGATGGGAAGAAGATCTGCCTTGTTGTGTATGGGTGCTTAACCATTTCATAAGATTTGATTTTTGGGTGTGAGGTTTAAGACACAGTTTTAGTCTGGAAAGTGTAAATTTACAAGCCTATATTTAAGATCCAGATAAGCAGAGATATCATCCCAGGCTTGTTTTTGAAATGTAAAAGCTATTTTCAATAATGGACCTTGTATGGAGAACCAATGTCCATTAAAGGGACAATAAAAAAACCAATGATATTTTAAGCTTGTGACATGAGAAACCATCATCAATGCCTGCCATCTACGGTTATGTAACACTATAATAAGATCCCACATAAAAAGGAAAAAGGCTCCCATTGACTCACTTTTATTATGTGAGTCCCCTTAAACCTATTAACCCTGACTTAAAAGGCAGAAATTGCTGAGTAAAACAACATATCACTTGTCATTCTAAGTTATACCTAACCAAAGATACAAAGTAAACATTTTCAGTACCAGGTATCCCTGCAGTAAACCGCGCCCCTCCCCTAGGTCAGGACCTCAGACATGCTCAGGAAGAGGAAATCTCCGAACTGTGTAATTAACAAGATAATTTTGACAAATGTTGTAACGCTTTAGAGAAAATGTCGAGAGCCCCAAAGGAGCAGCATAATCCAGTATTTACTGCTATGGCGAGACGATGCACAGGAGTGATTGAATAAAAATGACATTTCTGAGAAGTTTATTTTGCTAGTGACGAAACCCTCACTAGTTTTCTAGGCGTGAGAGAAAATGTAACACCTCAGCCAGCGAGGGACGTGAGAGACCCACCGAAAACATTTAACTGGAATCTGACACAAGATTATGGCTAGGGATTGTTGACCTTGACTGAGGAACGTTGGAAAACACTGCACACCTATTTATCTGAGTAACAGCAGCAAAGAAACTGTGCCCCGCGTCAATCAAACAGCAAAGGTTACAGGCAATTCTCACTACTTTATATTTTCTCCAAATAAAATAGGATTTGTTATCTATCGTCAACATCTTGGAATATATTCTCAATAATTCATGTGTGTGTGTGTGTGTGTGTGTGTGTATATATATATATATAAACACATAGAAAAGATAACGATGCACATTCCTGGGCCCCTACAATATCATTATCTGTATATACATATATCTATATATATAAACACATAGAAAAGATAACGAATGCACATTCCTGGGCCCCATACAATATCATATTATCTGTATATACATATATCTATATATATAAACATAGAAAAGATAATCAATGTACATTCCGGGCCCCATACATATCATATTATCTGTATATACAGTTCATCTATATATATAAACCATAGAAAAGATAATCAATGCACATTCCTAGGCCCATACAATATCATATATTATCTGTATATACGTATATATATTATATAAAACATAGAAAAGATATCACTGTACATTCCTTTCAGGCCCATCAATCATATTAGCTGTATATACAGTATATATAATATATATATATAAACATAGAAAAGATAATCAATGTACATTCCTGGGCCCATACAATATCATATTATCTGTTATAACAGTAATACTATATATATATATAAACATAGAAAGAAATCAAATGCACATTCCTGGGCCCCATACATATCATATTATCTGTATATACATATCTATTATATATATAAACAAGAAAAGATATCATGTACATTCCTAGGCCCCATACAATATCATATTAATCTGTATTACAGTATATCTATAGATATAAACATAGAAAAGATAATCAATGTACATTCCTGGGCCCCATACAATATCATATTATCTGTAATACTACAGTATAATCTATATATATAAACATAGAAACGATATCAATGTTACATTCCTAGGCCCCATACAATATCATATTATCTGTATATACATATTCTATTATATATAACATAGAAAAATATCCAATGTACTTCCTAGGCCCCATACAATATCATATTATCTGTATATACAGTATATCTATATATATATAAACATGAAAGATAATCAATGCACTTCCTAGGCCCCATACAAATCATATACTGTATATACAGTATATCTATAATAAACATAAAAAGATATCCAACGTACATTCCAGGCCCCATACAATATCATATTATCTGGTATATACAGTATATCTATATATATAATAACATAGAAAAGATAATCAATTACATTCCTAGGCCCCATACAATATCATATTATCTGTATATACAGTATATCTATATATAATAAACATAGAAAAGATAATCAATGTACATTCCTAGGCCCCATACAATATCATATTATCTGTATATACAGTATATTACTAATATATATAAAACATAGAAAAGATATAAATGCACATTCCTAGGCCCCATACAATATATTATCTGTATATACAGTATATCTATATATATTAAACCATAGAAAAGATAATCAATGTACATTCGCAGGCCCGCATACAATAATTATCTGTATATACAGTATATATATATATATAAACATAGAAAGATAATCAATGTACATTCCTAGGCCCCCAACAATATCATATTATCTGTATATACAGTTATATCTATAATATATAAACATAGAAAGATAATCAATGCACATTCCTAGGCCCCATACAAATCATATGATCGGTATATACAGTATATCTATATATATATAAACATAGAAAAGATAATCACGACTGCACTTCCTAGGTCCCATACAATATCACCAATTATCTGTAATACAGTATATCTATATATATATAAACATAGAAAGATAATCAAATGTACATCCTGGCCCATACAATATCATATTATCTGTATATACAGTATATCTATATATTATATAAACATAGAAAAAGATAATTAATGGCACTTCCTAGGCCCATACCAATATCATATTACTGTATATACAGTATATACTATATATATATAAACATAGAAAAGATAATCAATGACATTCCAGGCCCATCACATATCATATTAATCTGTATATACATATATCATATCTATATATAAACATGAAAAGATAATCAATGTACATTCCTAGGCCCCATACATATCATATTATCTGTATATACAGTATATATTATTATATAACAGAGAAAAGATAATCAATGTACATCCCTAGGCCCCAAACAATATCATATTATCTGTATTACAGTATATCTATATATATATAAACATAGAAAAAGATAATCAATGCACATTCCTAGGCCCCTACAATATCATATATTCTTATATACATTATATCTATATATAGAATAATAACATAGAAAAGATAATCATGTACATGCCTAGGTCCCATACAATATCTATTATTCTGTAAACGTATATCATATATATAATAAACATAGAAAGATAATCAATGTACATTCCGGGCCCCATACCATATCATATATCTGTATACAGTATTTCTATATATATATATAACATAGAAAAGATAATCATGTCAACATTCCTGTGCCCCATACAATCAGATTATCTGTATATACAGTTATAGATATATATATATAAAACATAGAAAGATAATCAAATGCCATTCCTAGGCCCCATACAATATCATATTATCTGTAATACATGTATATCTCTCTATATATAAACATAGAAAGATAATCAATGTACATTCCTAGGCCCCTATAAATATCATATTATCCTGTATATACAGTATATCTATATCTAAAAAATAGAAAGATATCATGTCATTCCTGGCCCCATACAATAATCATATTATCTGTATACAGTATTCTATATATATATAAACCATAGAAAAGATAATGTACTTCCTGCCCCATACAATATCATATTATCTGTAATACAGTATATCTATATATATAACATAGAAAAGAAATCAATGCACATTCCTGGGCCCCATACAATATCATATTATCTGTATAACAGTATATCTATATATATAACATAGAAAAGATAATTAAGTCCATTCCTAGGCCCCATACAATCTCATCATGTATCGTATAACAGTATACTATATATAAACATAGAAAAGATAATCAATGCACATTCCTGGCCCCATACATATCATATTCTCTGTATTACAGTATATCATATAATATATATATATAAACATAGAAAGATAATCAATGCACATTCCTGGCCCCATACAATATCATATTATCTGTATAAAGAGCTATATCTAATATATTTAGAATACAAACAATAGAAAATAAATCATGTACTTTCCTAGGTCCCATACAATATCATATTATCTGTATATACAGTTATCTATTATAGATAAAAAAATAGAAAAAACAATCAATACAATCAATTCCGGGGCCCCATACAAATTCAGATTATCTGTATATACAGCTATATCTATATATATATAATAAAACATAGAAAAGATATCAATGCACATTCCTGGCCCCCTACAATATCATCATATTATCTGTATATACAGTATATCTATAATATATATATAAACATAGAAGATAATCAATGTACATTCCTAGGTCCCCATACAATCTCATTTTATCTGTTACAGTATATCTATATATATAAACATGAAAAGTAATCAATGTACATTCTAGGCCCCACATACATATCATATTCTTATATACAGTCATATCTATATATATATAAACATAGACAAGATAATCAATGACATTCCTAGGCCCCACAATATCAGATTATCTGTATATACAGTAATCTATATATATAAACATAGAAAAGATAATCAATGCACATTCCTAGGTCCATACAATATCATATTATCTGTATATACAGATATATATATATATAAACAGAGAAAAGATAATCAATGTACATTCCTAGGCCCCATACATATATCATATTATCTGTATAATACAGTATTAGTCTATATCATATATAACATGAGAAAAGATAATCAATGTACATTCCTGGCCCCATACAATATCATGTTATCTGTATTCCAGTATATCTATATATATATAACCATAGAAAAGATAATCAATGTACTTTCTAGGCCCCATACAATATCATATTCTGTATCTTATTAGTATACTATATATATATAAACAAGAAAAAGATAATCAATGACATTCCTAGGGCCCCATACAATATCATATTATCGTATAGTACAGTATATCTATATATATATAACCATAGAAAAGATAATCAATGGTACATTCCTAGGTCCCCATACAATACATATTTCTGTATATACAGTCTATCTATAAATATAAACATAGAAAAGATAATCAATGTACATTCCTGGGCCCCATAACAATATCATATTTAGCCTGTAATATACAGTATTAATTACTATCAACATAGAAAAGATAACATGCACATTCCTAGGTCCCATACAATATCATTATCTGTATATACAGTATATCTATACTATAATATATAACATAGAAAAAGATAATCAATGTACATTCTAGGGTCCCATACAATATCATAATCTGTATATACAGTATATCTATATATATATATAAACATGAAAATAATCAATGTACATTCCTAGGTCCCATACCATATCATATTCCTTTATATACAGTATATCTATATAATATATAAACATAGAAAGATAATCAATGCACATTCCTGGCCCCATACAATATCATATTATCTGTATATACAGTATATCTATATATATATAAACATAGAAAAGATAATCACTGTACATTCCTAGGCCCATACAATATCATATATTCTGTAATATACAGTATCTCTATATATATATATATAAACATAGAAAAGATAATCAATGCACATTCCTAGGTCTCATACAATCTCATATTATCTGTATTACAGTAATATCTATAATATATAAACATAGAAAAGATAATCTGCACATTCCTGGGCCCCATACAATATCAATTATCGTGTATCCAGTATATCTATATATATATATTAAACAAGAAAGATAATCAATGTACTCCTAGGTCCCATACAATATCATATATCTGTATATACAAGTATATATATATATATAATATAACTGAAAAGATATCATGTAAATCCTATGTCCCCATACATATCATATTATGCTGTATATACAGTATATCTTATATAATATAAACATAGAAAAGATAATCAATGTACATTCCTCAGGCCCCAACAATATCATATTCTGTATATACAGTATATCTTATAATTATCTATAAACATAAAAAGATAATCAATGTCACATTCCTGGTGCCACATACAATATCATTATCTGTATTACGAATATCATATATATATATACCATAAAAAGATAATCAATGTAACATTCCTGGGCCCCATACAATACTATTATCTGGATATATACAGAATATCTATATATATAAACTATAAAAGAAAATCAAATGCACATTCCTAGGTCCCATCAATATCATATATCTGTATATACAGTATATCTCTATATATAGAACATAGAAAAGATAATCATGCACATTCCCTAGACCCCATACAATATCATATTATCTGTATAGTACAGTATATCTATATATATATAAACATAGAACAGATAATCATGCCATTCCTAGGTCCCATACAATATCATTATCCTGTAATACCGTATATCTATATATAATAAACATAGAAAAGATAATCATGTACATCCAGCCCCATACATAATCATATTATCTGTATTACAGTAATTACTATATATAAACATAGAAAAAATATCAATGCACATCCTGGCCCCATCAATATCATATTATCTGGTATTACATGTAATCTATATATATAAAACAATAAAACGATATATGTCCTTCCTAGGCCCATACAATATCATATTCTCTGTATAATACAGTATATCTATATATCTAAACATAGAAAAGATATCAATGCACATTCCTGGGCCCCATCACAGTATCATATTATCTGTAATATACAGTATATCTATATATATATATATATAACATAGAAAAGATATCAATGCACTTCCTGGGCCCATACAATATCATATTTATCTGTATATACAGTATATATCATATATATATATATAAACATAGAAAGATACAATGTAATTCCTAGGTCCCATACAATATCATATTATCTGTATAACAGTATATCTAATATTATAAACATAGAAAAGATAATCAAGTACATTCCTGGGCCCCATACATATCATATATCTGTATATACAGTATATCTTATATATGATATATAACATAAGAAAGATAATCAATGCCACATTCCTGGGCCCCATACAATCTCATATTATTCTGTATATAGTATATCTATTATATATAATAACATAGAAAAGATAATCAATGTACATTCCGAGGTCCATACAATATCATATATTGTAATACATTATATCTTATATATAAAACATAGAAAAGATAATCAAGGTACATTCCTAGGCCCATACAATATCTATTATCTGTATATACAGTATATCTATATATATAAATACATAGAAAAAGATAATCAATGTAACCATTCCTAGCCCCATACAAATCATATATCTGATATACAGTATATCTATATATATATAAACATAGAAAAGATAATCAATGCACATTCCTAGGTCCCATACAATATCATTTATCTGTATATACAGTTAAATCTATAATATAAACAAGAAAAGATAATCAATGTACATTCCTAGGCCCCATAACATATCAATTATCTGTATATACAGTATATCTATATATATTAAACATAGAAAAGATAATCAATGTACCATTCCTAGGCCCCATACATATCATGTTATGCTGTATATACAGTATATCTATATAATATAACATAGAAAAGATAATCAATGTACATTCCTAGGTCCCATACAATATCATATATCTGTATATACAGTATATCTATATATATAAACATAGAAAAGATAATCAATGTACATGTCATGGCCCCTTTTGTTTTGGTATACAGATGTTTGGGTGAGACAGTTCCTAGTGTGTACAGTATTATGTTTCATGTGTGAGACAGGTGCGTGACAGGTATGTTTGTGTTGTGAGCTGGTTGTTGGTTGTGAGACAGTGTTGTACAATATGTTCTTTGTGAGACTTATGTTGTGTTGGTACAGTATGTTCAGTGTTGTGAGACAGTTGTGTGTGTACAGTAGTTTGGTGTGAGCAGTGTGTACAGTATATGTGTTCATGTGGAGGGACAGTGTGTACAGTATGTTTGGTGGAGACAGGTTACAGTATGTTTGGTGTGAGACGTGTGTACAGTATGTTCATTGTGTGAGACAGTGTGTACAGTATGTTTGGTGTGAGACAGTGTGTACAGTATGTTCATTGTGTGAGACAGTGTTTACAGTATGTTTGGTGTGAGACAGTGTGTACAATATGTTCATTGTGTGAGACAGTGTGTACAGTATGTTGGTGTGAGACAGTGTGTACAGTATGTTCATTGTGTGAGACAGTGTGTACAGTATGTTGGTGTGAGACAGTGTGTACAGTATGTTCATTGGTGTGAGACAGTGTGTACAGTATGTTTGGTGTGAGACAGTGTGTACAGTAGTTTTCATTGTGTGAGACAGTGTGTACAGTATGTTCATTGTGGGTACAGTGTGTACAGTATGTTTTGGTGTGAGACAGTGTGTACAGTATGTTCAGGTGTGAGACAGTGTGTATATAGTATGTTTGGTGTGAGACAGTGTGTACAGTATGTTTGTGTGAGACAGTGTGTACAGTATGTTCATTGTGTGAGACAGTGTGTACAGTATGTTCATTGTGTGAGACAGTGTGTACAGTATGTTTGGTGTGAGACAGCATGTACAGTATGTTCATTGTGTGAGACAGTGTGTATATAGTATGTTTGGTGTGAGACAGGTGTACAGTATGTTCATGTGTGAGACAGTGTATACAGTATTTGTGTGAGACAGTGTACAGTATGTTCATGTGGTGAGACAGTGTATAAGTATGTTTGGTGTGTGAGACAGTGTGTACAATATGTTCATTGTGTGAGACAGTGTGTTACAGTATGTTTGGTGTGAGACAGTGTAACAATTGTTCATGGTGTGAGGACATGTGTATAGTATGTTTGGGGTGAGACAGCAGTTACAGTATGTATTTGTGAGACAGTGTTACAGTATTTTTGGGTGAGGACAGCCATGTTACAATGTACAGTATGTTCATTGTGTGAGACAGTGTATATAGTATGTTTGGTGTGAGACAGCATGTACAATATGTTCATTGTGTGAGACAGTGTATACAGTATTTTTGGTGTGAGACAGCATGTACAGTATGTTCATTGTGTGAGACAGTGTATATAGTATGTTTGGTGTGAGACAGTGTGTACAATATGTTCATTGTGTGAGACAGTGTGTACAGTATGTTTGGTGTGAGACAGCATGTACAATTTGTTCATTGTGTGAGACAGTGTATATAGTATGTTTGGTGTGAGACAGCATGTACAGTATGTTCATTGTGTGAGACAGTGTATACAGTATTTTTGGTGTGAGACAGCATGTACAATATGTTCATTGTGTGAGACAGTGTGTACAGTATGTTTGGTGTGAGACAGCATGTACAATATGTTCATTGTGTGAGACAGTGTATATGATATGTTGGGGCCATAGAGGAGTAAATTGATTATCTTTTCTATGTTATATATATAGATCTATGTATTACAGATAATTATGATATGTATGGGCCAGGAATGTCATTGATTATCTTTTCATGTTTATATATAGAGATATACTGTGTATACAGCATAATATGATTTGTATGGGGCCTAGGAATGTAGCATTGATATCTTTTCTAGTTTATATATAGATATACTGTATATACAGATAATTGATATTGTATGGGGCCTAGGAATGTACATTGATTATCTTTTCTATGTTTATATAATAGATATACTGTATTACAGATAATATGATATTGTTGGGCCTAGGAATGTACATTGATTATCTTTTCTATGTTTATATATATTAGATATACTGTATTACAGATAATATGATATTGTATGGGGCCTAGGATGTACATTGATTATCTTTCTATGTTTATATTATAAGATATACTGTATATACAGATAATATGATATTGTATGGGGCCTAGGAATGTACATTGATTTTTCTATGTTTATATATATAATATACTGTATATACAGATAATATGATATTGTATGGGCCTAGGAATTACATTGATTATCTTTTCTATGTATATATATAGATTATACGTATTACAGATAATATGATATTGTATGGGGGCCTAGGATGTACATTGATTATCTTTCTATGTTTATATATATATAGATATACTGTATATACAGATAATATGATATTGTATGGGGCCTAGGAATGTACATTGATTATCTTTTCTATGTTTATTATATAAGTATACTGTATATACAGATAATATGATATTGTATGGGGCCTAGTAGGAATGTACATTGATTATTTTTCTAGTTATATATATCAGATATACTGTATATACAGATAATATGTATTGTATGGGGCCTAGGAATGTACATTGATTATCTTTTCTATGTTTATTATATTATTATACTGTATATACAGAAAATATGATATTGTATGGGGCCTAGGAATGTACAATGATTATCTTTTCTATTTTTATATATATAGATATACTGTATATACAGTAATATGATTTGTATGGGCCTAGGAATGTACATTGATTATCTTTTCTATGTTATATATATATAGAGTACTTGTATTACAGATAATATGATATTGTATGGGGCCTAGGAATGTACATTGATTCTTTCTATGTTATTATATATAGATATACTGGATATACAGATAATATGATATTGTATGGGGCCTAGGAAGTACATTGATTATCTTTTCTATGTTATATATATAGATATACTGTATATACAGAATATATGATATGTATGGGGCCTAGGAATGTACATTGATTATCTTTTCTATGTTATATATATATAGATATACTGTATATACAGATAATATGATATTGTTATGGGGCCTAGGAATGTACATTGATTATCTTTTCTATGTTTATATATATAGATAACGTATATACAGATAATATGATATTGTATGGGCCTAGGAATGTCATTGATTGTCTGTTCTATGTTGTATATATATATATAGAATACTGTATATACCGATAATATGAATTGTATGGGGCCTAGGAATGTACATTGATTATCTTTTCTATGTTTATATATAGATATATACTGTAATACAGATAATATGATATTGTATGGGGCCTAGGAATGTACATTGATTATCTTTTCTATGTTTATATATATAGTATATACTGTATATACAGATAATATGATATTGTATGGGGCTAGGAATGTACATTGATTATCTTTTCTATTGTTTTATATATATAGATATACTGTATATACAGATAATATGATATTGTATGGGGCCCTAGGAATGTACATTGATCTTTTCTATGTTTATATATATATAGATATACTGTATATACAGATAATATGATATTGTATGGGGCCTAGGAATGTACATTGCTTATCTTTTCTATGTTTTATATATATATATATACTGTATAACAGATAAATGATATTGTATGGGGCCTGGAATGACAATGATTTGATTATCTTTTCTATATGTTGTATAAAGTGTTTTGACCAGATAGTAGCAATTCTAAAAAATATTGTAATTAGCTAAGGAGTGCCCCTAAGTCCATCTTCTATTGTTGTTGATTTATTTAGGAAATGTGGGTCAACTTCCATGTATAGAGTACCTACTATGGCCCTTTTAAGGAGGTCCTATTCTTGAACTAATATAATCGCTACTATGATGTACGGGCCTCTTCCGTCATTTTATAAAAACCAAAGGGATGGGGGGTAAGGTGGAAGCCTGTTTTATATTGACCAGTATGTGCTAAGAATAGAAGAAATACAAAAGTTTCTAAAAGTATAATAGTTTAAAAAGTTAAAAGTTAGGACCTGCAGACAGTGATTAACCTGATGTGGGTTAGAAGGTTTTTCATTCATGTGATCACAGTATGTTTTATACCAAAACCCACTTTGTTATAAAAGTATGCCAATGTGCAGATTTTATGATATTGTATGGGGCCTAGGAATGTGCAGTGATTATCTTTCTATGTTTGTACACATCTACACATGTGGCAATATAATTTATTTCTGGAAATATGTGAGATTGATATTATATTTGTTTATTTCTTTTTATATATGAGTTTGGGAAGATTTTTAAGTTTGAATGATCTTCATTATTATTTTCTACAAAGAATTGCATGCCTTTTGGAATTGTTTACTAGGTAATGGGGTAATGGGGTGTTAGTGTGAATAGTACAGGTTTGTACTTTGCTCACTTTGTGGCTACTTGCCGACTTGCGTGTAATATTGCTCATAGGGTACTTTATAGGGGATTTTATTTGGGATATGTGGGAGTTTTTTATTTGTTCTGGGGGTTTGGTCAAGTTAGAACCTTATTGTGGATTTTTTTTAGAAAAGTACAAATTCTACAAAGAACTGTTTGTGGAGTTCTGCTGTATGTATAAAAGATTTGCAGGTTACGTTCCCAAAATGTGTATGTTGTAAAAATATATTGTTTGTGAGGGAGTTTCCATGTTACATTCATAATATGTAGGAAATTGATATTTAGTGAGTGTTCCTTATTGTGTGGGTTTGCACAAGATTTTAAACTTTCATCAACATTTCCTTAATTCCTAATTTGTTTCCTACAAGTATGAAATTCTATAGAAGTGGGGTCCAGAATTCTGCATGTATGTATGAAAGAATGGCATTCACTGGCATACTCAGTTAGATCAACTGGACTGTTTCACAGTTACAACATTGATTTTTAAGTTGAAAAAAGACAACAGTCCACTAGTAACCCCTCCACAAAAATAACCCAAAACCCCAGCCCCCTCTAACCTAAGAAAAAGCACATTCTTGAATATGTTTGTTATTCATCTGGCTGGCTTTCTTTAAGATCTTTAATTTCCTTAGCTTTAGCTTCTGCACTAGTGGGTGTTGAATAATTTTAATGATCCCAGCTTTTGATCTAAATGGTCAAACAGTACTGGGCTATGTAGATTGGTTTCTGTAGACCTCTACTTCCAGGTTCTCCCATTCTTCCTGACTTCTACTAAGCATCAGAGAAGACAGTTTGTTGGTTTTTTTTGTTGATGTGGTTCTGTGAAGGTTTGTACTTTCTTATGTGCGTTTTAACCCAGATGCCAATCACATTATGACTTTAAATCCAATTATCTAGCTGAATAGCACAGATAAAATGACCAGATGAATAAGAACCTTTAATTGAATACAGGGGATACTGTTTAAAATAGTGAGCTGGTTCAATTGTTTGCTGGTCAAATGAATTGCTGTACTTTGTCTTTTTGTTTTGAGTTGGTAGCCATGTCTGTGTAACCATCCATGCATGTTGCAATCTTTTAGATTCAGGACAGTTTTTATATATATATATATATATACATATAACGTATGGTCATCCACTGTCCTCACTGAAGTGCCAGGAGGACTCAATGAGCAGTTATCATTGCATTGCTACTTATGACTTTCCTAGTTCCCCTTTATTGTGGTAGGCTCTTTGGCTCTTAACATTATTTGTATGTATAGACTCACGTGATTATGCGGATATCAAATATAGGGTCTACCACATTCCGAATATACTAGTTACTGTGATCTCCCACTTGACTTTGAGAGCCCTTAGGATTTGATATATTTAATCCTGTCCCTGGATATGCCAGTGTTTCATTTCCACTTGCTTGTACATATTATTGCCATATGAGCTAGGACTTATTACATTACATATTGGATGTACATTGACATGAGCTGAGATGATACATGCACTCATAGTTTAGAGCTCAGTTGTGTTTCTCAGAGTAGCTAGACAGATTTTGATTGTTATATTGTTACATGTCTAGTATGGCTAAGTGTGGTCTTGCTGTTTAGCTGCATTGTTAATAACATATTTGTATGGCAACGTGTTATATTTAGATATACTATTTATGCCTGTTACTATTTATTCATTTACATTTAGACATTTATGCGTGTATTTTCTTTCCTCAACAGATAGTTTAATATGCAAAGGGTAATGCTCTTCACCTTATAGTCCTAGGTGGATTGTGGGCGTGTATTTGCCTTTTGGCTCTGCACTGGACACACTGTGTTTTTATTGTCTTTCTGCGGTTTGTTGGGGTTGGGTGGGTGGGGGAGGGTATATATTGCTGTTTGTTGCATGGTGGTCATATCCTGAGGACGGCTTGTTGGCTAGCCGAAACGCGTAGATATAGCCGCTTTATCTCGTACTAATAAAAGTTAAGTTTTATTAAGCCCCGTGAGTGCCTTCGATCTCTATACTTGGATTAGTTTACCTTTGATGTGCACCGGGCCTTCGTCACTGGGAATGGTGTGTGATCGCTGTTTATATATTATACATATATATTATATAATAGTAGATTCCAAAGAAAAGCACTCATAGGATTGTTGCAATAATATTGTAGCGATGTTTATTTCATCTACACGTTGGGCTACCATGATTAGCCGTCCTCAGGATACAAACATACTAAAAAGTGCACATATAAAACCTTGGTTCCCCTCCCCCCGTTCATAGGACCTCCCCTCGTTTACTTAACCCTATGTGGGCAAGCAAGTGAAAGCCAAAGTGCTAATAGACAGTAAAATATTATATTGGCGGCTCTCCCGCCGGTCAAACTCACCCAAATAAAGTGCTAACGTGCTCTACTTAAATAACAGTGGTATCACAAATACAATGAAGCGATAAAAACTTGCGACTTATTACTACTGGATTGTGCAGAATAAAATATGTACATCTAGCCCCTGCTAAAGAACCTATTGCGGTATGGCCCCTGCTAAGAACCTATTGCGTATGGCCATGCTAAATAAATAGTGTAAAATAGATACCAGTGCTAAAAAGGGATACAAATATAAACTGATTATATTAAAAACTATCTACTCGTACTGTATACTCCTATTACTAAATATACAATTTATACCAACCTCGATATTTCTAAAGTTCACAGAGCATTTTCTATAGACCCAAGAAAAAAAAGAAAATAGTTCTAATCCAAATGAGCTAGTGGGTTCCATAATGCGGGGTGGAAGAGACCTCTGTATAGGCTCCGTGAGTTGCTAAAGTAGGGACCTAACTCCAGTAGGAGTAAACTGACTATAGTGTGTGTGTGTAAACGTACTATGCTAGTATCAAAGGATTAGATAAAAGTTGTTAATAGCCTTACACAAAGATCCCAGAAGTCAGCTTTACGATGGTGGCCAATGAGAGAGACAGTAGACTATCTTGACTTAAGGATCACTAATACCAAACAGGGTCTTCAAACCAGTCTATTTACTAAACCCACGGACAAAAATAACTTATTACACGCTTCTAGCTATCATCCTTTCATCAGAAAGGGAGTATTAATCTCCCAGTTTTTGCGAGTTTTAACTAACAATACAGAGAAATGCTATTAACAAAACATTAGGAGAAATGTCTAACAAATTTATAGTACGAGGGGTACCACCCAGATTATGTGAGCCAACAACGAGAATTTGCTATCAATAAACATTTAAATCAGGGTACTACTAAGAACAAGGGCCATGACATGTGATGCGATCAGATCCCTTATTTGATGCAGTATTCCTTCCCATAGTAAGATATTAAAAGTATGCGTAGAGAAAACACTGGGAGGGTACTGAGCATCGATTAAAGCGTTAGCTTCCAACAGTGTCAGACCATGTTTGCATATAAGAGGGCTCCCAACTTAAGAAACATCTTAGTTAAAACAAATTTCTCAGCCCCAACCCTCAACAGTATTAACATGGTTAAATTATAAGAAAGAGGGCTGTCACAGATGTACAGGTTGCCAAGCATGCTGGTACATGGCCGGAAGTGGATTTTCCACATCCACACACAGGTCGGAGATTTAAAATTTGGCACAAACTGTCATGTCTCAGTAATGGATGCTGTCTACATTATTATATGTCCCTGCGGCAGTATTATGTAGGTAAGACTACTACCTCTCTCAGGGACAGAATGGCCATCACTGTGCATCTATCCGGGCGGCTTTTGTGTTAAAGGAAGGTAATAAATGCACTGACCCCTTAAAAGAGCACAAATATGGAGAGCAATCTGTGGCAAAACATTTTAAAGAAAGTGGGCACCCTCTTGCCACATTAATGGATGGCCATAGACCAGATAACCCATGTCCCCAATATTGGCGAGAGGGCACATCAGTGTTGGCGAAGAAGCTTTTTGGATAAAGAAGTTGGGCACTCTGGCACCTAGGGGCCTGAATGAGCAATTTTCTTGTCATGCTTCTTGTAACTTTGATCTTTTATCTAATCCTTTGAACTGCATAGTACGTTTACCTCACACACTATAGTCAGTTTTACTCCTACTGGAGTTTAGGCCCTACTTAGCAACTCATTTAGCATTGGCCATACGCACAAAGTTCTAAGAGGGGGATATGTGACATATTTTATTCTGCACAATCCAGTAGTAATATAAGTCGCAAGTTTTTATCGCTACATTGTATTTGTGATACACTGTTATTTAAGTAGAGCCATGTTAGCACTTATTTGGGTGAGTTTGATCGGCGGGAGAGAGCCGCCCATATAATTATTTACTGTCTATTAGCACTTTGGCTTTCACTTGGCTTGCCCACAATAGGGTTAAGTAAAACGAGGGGAGTGTCTATGAACTGGCGGGTCGGGGAAACCAGGTTTTATATGTGCACTTTTTGACTATGTTTGTATCCTGAGGACAGCTATCACGGTAGCCGAAACGTAGGATGAAATAAACATCGCTACATTATATTGCAACAAGTCCTATGAGTGCTTTTTTTGGAATCTACTATATTTATGTTAGAAGCACAGAGGCAATTCGAAGCGTGCAGCTGGAGTGCGGGACACAAGGGGAGTTACATTATATATATATATATATATATATAATATATATTATTTTTTTTTTTTTTTAATTATTTGCATGTAGGTTTGTACAACTAACTTTAAATAACTTGTTTTTTTTAATGAAAATTTAAAACGTGAAGTTCTACGATGTCCAGAATTCTGCAATGATACTGTTTATGGATGTAGATATCAAAATATATAGTTTGTGGGGGTATTTCTGATATTCAAGGTGTTTAGTTTGAAGTTGTTTGAAATACAGAACTGGGTGTGTTTTAGTTAGCTGGTCACCATGCCTGTGTGTACATTAATACATGTGCATACCGGTTGATTCGGGACATATGGGAGATTGATTTTTAGGTTGTTAGTCAGAAAATCTCCCAAAACCATGACATTCTATGAAGTTCAGGGTCCAGAATTCTGCACATAGAATAAAAGAATACTTTATTGCACCAGAAGTGTAACAGTAGCTCTTGGTGTATCACCGTGATATTCATTCATTTACCAGCATCCAACATACACCTGTTTCTATTAGAGATCTCTCCACTGAACATGGGACACAATCATAAACATCAGGACTGGCTTGTGGTTTTGGTGCTTTCCTGAATCCCTGATAACAATATTTCTGTACTCTCCCAATTGGAATCTAAAAACAAAGTGAAATTTGCTTTAGACATTGTAAAGATAACAATCACTAATAATATGGACCCTAATCTCTTAATCATATTTACAATTATAATTATAATCATATTTACAATTATAAACATTTTTCACACTTTGAATGACACAGATCGTAAACTTACAATCTCGGTAACAAAGGACCAGAGTGCCTTAATTGTAAAAAAAATGATCTGGACACCAGCCCAAGTGACGTGGAGTAATTGGGGGGCAGCATTTAAGTAATATGATGTGGAAAATCAGTTTTTAAGTCGATCGGTTAAATGATCGTAGTACTTTCGGAAGTTCCGATAAATGTAATGTAAGGAACCTCACAATAGATGATATTAGACATTAATCGCCAAACTAATTGAATGTCGAAAAATATGTATGGTACATCTACGTACAATTAAGGGCATGTCCACCCCCAAACTATAATCCCGCCAACTACTGGCCCCACCATGTGTGTAGTTTAATCTTACCTACATCCCAGCTCCATAGGTTCTCCTGTAAACCCCCCCCCCCCAAAGTCCCACAACTAACCACCAGGAGGATAGCAGGGCTCTGCCTGCTATCTTGCCTCCGGTAGATATTTGTCAATGCGTCTCAGCCTTTCCCCCCTCCCTCCCCCTCCCTCTCCCTCCCGTTCTACTATCCCTCCCCACTAGCATTAAACCCCTTAATAGCTGCTCCCCCAGTCCCCCCAGCCCAACCGCATATTTTTTTTCCAAAAAGCCTCCCCAAACTCTTACTTACCTCTCGCTTTCCTCCGCTGCACTGAATGACAGGCAGCCGCGTCGTGATTGGTTGCCGCTCAGCCAATCACAGACGCGACTGCCGGTCCCGCCCCTCTGCTTGCATTCTCGCAAGCAGAGGGCTGGCAGTGCGGGGAGGAACGAAGGAGGTAAGTAAGAGGTGGGGGGCCTTCTGAACAAAAATTATTTATGGTTGGGGCTGGGGGACATGGGGGAGCAGCATATTAAAAATCCGTTTTAGGGGTGGACATACACCTTTAACATTGTACATCTGTCTATCAAGTATGGTCGGTATACAATCACACTATACGTTCGCAATAAACTTTTGAGAGTGTATGGCACCTTTTCTCTCACAAAACAACACACATCATGCACTGAATATACACACTCTCAGCACATTAACCATCACCTGTCTACCACTAAACATATTGTACACTGCTTCTCACACACTATGAACATACTGTACACACTGTCTCACACGAACATACTGTACACACTGTCTCACACAATTATATACTTGTACACACTGTCTCACACACTGAACATACTGTACACACTGTCTCACACAATGAACATACTGTACACGCTCTCTCACACAATGAACATATTGTACATGCTGTCTCACACCAAAAATACTGTATACACTGTCTCACACAATGAACATATTGTACATGCTGTCTCACACCAAAAATACTGTATACACTGTCTCACACAATGAACATATTGTACATGCTGTCTCACACCAAACATACTGTACACACTGTCTCACACAATGAACATATTGTACATGCTGTCTCACACCAAAAATACTGTATACACTGTCTCACCACAATGAACATACTGTACATCTGTCTCACACCAACATACTATATTACACTGTCTCACACAATGAACATATTGTACATGCTGTCTCACCCAAACATACTGTACACACTGTCTCACAATGAACATATTGTACATGCTGTCTCACACCAAAATACTGTATACACTGTCTCACACAATGAACATATTGTACATGCTGTCTCACACCAAAATACTGTATACACTGCTCACACAATGAAAATATTGTACATTGCTGTCTCACACCCAAAAATACTGTACACACTGTCTCACACAATGAACCAGATTGTACATGCGGTCTCCCACACACAAAAATACTGTATCACCTGTCTACACAATGAACATACTGGACATCTGTCTCACCACCAAACATACTATTACACTGTCTCTCACACATGAACAATTGTACATGCTGTCTCACACCAACATACTGTACACACTGTCTCACACAATGAACATATTGTACACACTGTCTCACACCCAAACATACTTATACACTGTCTCACACAAGAAACAACTGTACATGCTGTCTCACACAACAAATACTGTATACACTGTCTCACACAATGAACATATTGTACATGCCTGTCTACCACCAAACATAATATATACACTGTCTCACACAATGAACATACTGTACATCGTCTCACACCAACATACTGTACACACTGTCTCACACAATGCAACATACTGTACACAACTGTCTCACACAATGAACATACTGTAACACACTGTCTCACACAAAAACACTGCTTACACACTGTCTCACACCAAACATACTATATACACTGTCTCACACACTGAACATACTGTACACACTGTCTCACACCAAAATACTGTACACACTGTCTACACAATGAACATACTGTACCACCACTGTCTCACACAATGAACATACTGTACACACTGTCTCACACCAAACATACTGTTACACACTGTCTCACACAATGAACATATTGTACACACTGTCTACACCAAACATAACTGTACACAACTGATCTCAACAATGAACATATCTGTACACACTGTCTCACACCAAACATACTGTACAACTGTCTCCACACATGAATATGTACACACTGTCTCACACAAAACATAACACTGTAACACTGTCTCACACAATGAACATATGTACACACTGTTCACACCAAACATACTGTACACACTGTCTCACACAATGAACTTACTGTACACACTGTCTCACACAAGAACATATGTACACACTGTCTCACAACAAACATACTGTACACACTGTCTCAACAATGACATATGTACACACTGTCTCACACCAACATACTGTACACCACTGTCTCACACACTGAAACATAATTGTACACACACTGTCTCACACAAAGAACATATTGTACACACTGTCTCACCACAAAATACTGTACACACTGTCTCACACAATGAACATACTGTACACACTGTCTCACACAAAACATACTGTATACACTGTCTCACACAATGAAACATATTGTACATCTGTCTCACACCAAAACTACTGTACACACTGTCTCACACAAATGAACATACTGTACACACTGTCTCACACCAAAACATACTGTATACACTGTCTCACACAAGAACAATTTGCAAGATACATGCTGTATCCACCCCACCCCCCAAACACACTGTACACACTGTCTCACACAATGAACATACTGTACACACTTCCACACAAACATACTTACACACTGTCTCACAAATGAAACTACTGTACACACTGTCTCACACCAAATACTGTACACACTGTCTCACACAATGAACATACTGTACACACTGTCTCACACCAAACATACTGTATACACTGTCTCACACCGAACATACTGTACACACTGTCTCACACAATGAACATACTGTACACACTGTCTCACACCACAACATCTGTCACACGTCTCACACAATGAACATTGTACCTGTTCACACCAAACATACTGACACACTGTCTCACACAATGAACATATGTACACTGTCCACAACATGAACATACTGTACACACTGTCTCACCGAAACATACTGTACAGTACACTGTCTACACATGAACATACTGTACACACTGTCTCACACCACAAACATACTGTACACACTGTCTCACACAATGAAACATACTGTATGCTGTCTCACAACAAACATACTGTACACACTGTCTCACACAATGACATACTGTACACACACTGTCTCACACCAACATACTGTACACACTGTCTCACACAATGAAACATACTGTACACACGTCTCACACCAAAACTGTACACACTGTCTCACACCAAACATACTGTACACACTGTCTCAACAATGACATATGTACTACTGTCTCACACCAAATACTCGTACACACTGTCTACACAATGAACATACTGTACACACTGTCTCACACCAAACATACTGTACACACGTCTCACACAATGAACATACTGTAACACTGGTCTCACACGAACATACTGTCACACTGTTCTCACACAGAACCTACTGTACACACTGTCTCACACACTACACAACTACAACACTGTCACACCGAAACATACTGTCACCACTGTCTCACACCAAACATCTGTACACACTATCACACCAATGAAACATATTGTACTCGTCTCACACCAACATACTGTACACACTGTCTCACACAATAAATACGTACACACTGTCTCACCACCAAACATACTGTACACAATGTCCTCACACAGAAACATACTGTACACACTGTCTCACACCAAAACATACTGTACCACACTGTCTCACCCACAATGAACATATTGTACACACTGTCTCACACAATGAACATACTGTATACACTGTCACACATAAAACATACGTACACACGTCATCACAACAGTAAACACTGTAACACACTGTCTCACATCAAACATTACTGTAACACACTGTCTCACACAATGAACATATTGTACACACTGTCTCACCCAAAACATACTGTACACTGTCTCAACAATGAACATACTGTACCACTGTCTCACACCAAACATACTGTACACACGTCTCACACAATGAACACTCATGAACACTGTCTCACACCCAAACATACTGTAAAACACTGTCTCACACAATGAACATACTGTACACACTGTCTCACACCAAACATACTGTACACACTGTACTACACAATGAAAAACATACTGTACACACTGTCCTCACACCAAACATACTGTCACACTGTCTCACACCTAAAACATATCTGTACACACTGTCTCACACCAAACATACTGTACACACTGGTCTCAACAATGAAACATACTGTACACCACTGTCTCACACAAGAACATACTGTACACACTGTCTCACACCAAACATATTGTACACACTGTCTCACACCAAAACATACTGTACACACTGTCTCACACAATGAACATACTGTAACACACTGTCTCACAATGAACATACTGTACACACTGTCTCACACATGAACAATTGTTACACACTGTCTCAACCAAACATACTGTAACCACGTGTCTCACACAATGAACATACTGTAAACACTGTCTCACACCAACATACTGTACACACTGTCTCACACAATGAACATACTGTAACACTGTCTCACACAAACATACTGTACACACTGTCCACACAATGAACATACTGTACACACGTCTCACACCAAACATACTGTACACACTGTCTCCACCAAAACTATGCACACTGTTCCACAAACATACTTGTCACACTGTCTCAACAAGGACATACTACACCACTGTTCACATCCCCCAAACATATGTACCAACTGTCTCACACAATGAACATATTGTACACACTGTCTCACATCAAACAAATTACTGTACACACTGTCTCACACAATGAACATATGTACAAAATGTCTCACACCAAACATACTGTAACACTGTCTCACACAATGAACATATGTACACACTGTCTCACACCAAACATACTGTAACACTGTCTCACCAATGAACTATTGTACACACTGTCTCACACCAACAATCTTGGATACACTGTCTACACAATGAACATATTGTCCACACTGTCTCCCACCAACAACCATACACTCTACCACTGTTCACCTCACACAATGAACATACTGTACACACTGTCTCACACCAAACATACTGTACACACTGTCTCACACAATGAACATAACTGTACAACACTGTCTCACAACCAAACAACTGTGCACACTGTCTCACAATGAACATATGTACACATGTCTCACACCAAACATACTGTAACACGCTACACAATGAACATACTGTACACACTGTCTCACACCAAACATACTGTATACACTGTCTCACACAATGAACATACTGTACACACTGTCTCACACCAAACATACTGTATACACTGTCTCACACAATGAACATACTGTACACACTGTCTCACACCAAACATACGTAACACTTCTCACACATAACATAGTACACACTGTCTACCAAACAATGTAACCCTGTCTCACACAATGAACATATGTACAAACTGTCTCACACCAAACATACGTAACACTGTCTCACACCAAACATACTGTACACACTGTCACACATAACATACTGTACACACTGTCTCACACCAAACATACTGTACACACTGTCTCACACAATGAACATACTGTACACACTGTCTACACACCAAACATACTGTATACACTGTCTCACACAATGAACATAGTACACACTGTCTCACACCAAACATACTGTACACACTGTCTCACACAATGAACATACTGTACACACTGTCTCACACAATGAACATACTGTACACACTGTCTCACACAATGAACATATTGTACACACTGTCTCACACCAAACATACTGTACACACTGTCTCAACACACTGAACAATTTACACACTGTCTCACACCCAAACATACTGTTACACTGTCTCACACAATGAACATACTGTACACACTGTCCTCACACCAAACATACTGTACACTGTCTCACACAATGAACATACTGCACACTGTCTCCAACCAAACTACGTACACACTGTCTCACACAATGAACATCTGTACACTGTCTCACAAGACATGAACCTGTTCACACAAGAACATACTGTACACACTGTCTCACACAATGAACATATTGTACACACTGTCCAACCAAACTACTTCACACTCCAACAATGAACATACTGTACACACTGTCTCACACCAAACATACTGTATACACTGTCTCACACAATGAACATATTGTACACACTGTCTCACACCAAACATACTGTACACACTGTCTCACACCAAAATACGTACACATGTCTCACACAATGAAACATACTGTACCACACTGTCTCACATCAAAAACATACTGTACACACTGTCTCACACAATGAACATACTGTACACACTGTCTCACACCAAACATACTGTACACACTGTCTCACACAATGAACATATTGTACACACTGTCTCACACAAACATACTGTATAACTGGCTCACACAATGAAACTTACTTGTACACACTGTCTCACACCAAACATACTGTACACACGTCTCCACAATGAACATAACTGTACACACTGTCTCACACAATGACATACTGTACCACACGTCTCACACCAAACATACTGTTACACACTGTCTCACACACAATGAACATATTGTACACACTGTCTCACACAAACATACTGTACACACTGTCTCACACACAATGAAACATACTGTACACACTGTCCCACACAAACATACGTACACTGTCTCACACAATGAACATATTGTACACACTGTCTCACACCAAACATACTGTACACACTGTCTCACACAATGAACAACTGTACACACTGTCTCACACCAAACATACTGTACACACTGTCTCACACAATGAACATACTGTACACACTGTCTCACACAATGAACATACGTTACACATGTCTCACACACAATACACACCTCACACACATGTACACTGTCTCACAACAAACATATGTACACATGCTCACACAATGAACATACTGTACACACTGTCTCACACCAAACATACGTATACACTGTCTCACACAATGAACATACTGTACACCACGTCTGCACACAATAACTATGTAACACTGTCTCACACCAACATACTGTACACACTGTCTCACACAATGAACATATGTACACACTGTCTCACCACAATGAACATATGTACACACTGTCTCACAACCAAACATACTGTACACACTGTCTCCACACAATGAACATATTGTACACTGTCTCACACCAAAACATTACTGTTATACACTGTCTACACAATGAACAATTGTACACTGTCTCACACCCAAACATACTGTACACACTGTCTCACACAATGAACATATTGTACACTGTCTCACACCAAACATACTGTACACACTGTCTCACACAATGAACATACTGTACACACTGTCTCACACCAAACATACTGTACACACTGTCTCACACAATGAACATATTGTACACACTGTCTCACACAAACATACTGTACACATTCTCACAAGACATACGTACACACTGTCTACACAAAACATACTGTACACACTGTCTCACACAATGAACCTACTGTACACACGTCTCACACCAAACATACTGTACACTGTCACACAAATGAACATACTGTACACACTGTCTCACACAATGAACATATTGTACACACTGTCTCACACCAAACATACTGTACACACTGTTCCACTGACCATATGTAACACATGTCTCACACCAACATGACTTGTACACACTGTCTCACAAAATGAACATAATGTACACAACTGTCTCACCCAAACATACTGTACACACTGTCTCACACAATGAAACATACTGTACACACTGTCTCACACCAAAACATCTGTACAACACTGTTCACACAATGAACATACTGTACACACTGTCTCACACCAAACATACTGTACACACGTCTCACACATGAACATACTGTCACACTGTCTCACACAATGAACATATTGTACACATATTGTCTCACACATAGAAACATACTGTACACCACTGTCTCACGCCAAACATACTGTACACACTGTCTCCACACAATGAACAGATGCTACACACTGTCTCACACATGAACATACTGTATACACTGTCTCACACAATGACACAACATATGTACACACACTGTCTCACACCCAAACATACTGTACACACTGTCTCCACACAATGAAACATACTGTTTCTACACACTGTCGCACACCATGAACATACTGTACACACTGTCTCACACAATGAACATATTTACACACTGTCTACACAATGAACATACTGTACACACGTCTCACCCAAACACTGTAAACACTGTCTACACAAGAAATACTGTACACACGTCTCACACCAAACATACTGTACAACACTGTCTACACAATGAACATTATGTACACACTGGTCTCACACCCAAACATACTGTACACACATGTCTCACAAAATGAACATACTGTACACACTGTCTCACACAATGAACATGACTGTTACACACTGTCTCACACAAGAACATACTGTACACACCCTTGTCTCACACAATGAACATATTGTAACATGTTCACACCAAACATACTGTACACACGTCGCACACAATGAACATACTGTACACACGGTCTCACACAATGAACAATACTGTACACACTGTCTCACACAATGAACATACTTTTACACACTGTCTCACACAATGACAATTGTACACACTGTCTCACACCCAAACATACTGTACACACTGTCTCACACAATGAAAATATCTGTAACACGTCTCACCAACAAACATACTGTACACACTGTCTCACACAATGAACATACTGTACATGCTGTCTCACACCAAACATACTGTACACACTGTCTCACACAATGAACATACTGTACACACTGTCTCACATCCAAACATACTGTACACACTGTCTCACACAATGAACATACTGTACACACTGTCTCACACCAAATACAATGTAGACAATGTCTCACATGAAATACTGTACATCTGTCTCACACCAAAACATACTGTCCACTGCTCACACAATGAACATTACTGTACATGCTGTCTCACACCAAACATTGTACTGTTAACACATGTCTCACAACAATGACATACTGTACACACTGTCTCACACCAAACATACTGTAACACTGTCTCACAACGAAACATACTGTACCACTGTCCACACAAAATATTGTACACACTGTCTCACAACAATGAAAATACTGTTACACACTGTCTCACCCAAACATACTTACACACTGCTCACACAAGAACATACGTAACACTGTCTCCACAATTGAACATACTGTACACACTGTCTCAA
The DNA here is from genome assembly GCA_019447015.1 of Hymenochirus boettgeri. Taxonomy (NCBI): domain Eukaryota; kingdom Metazoa; phylum Chordata; class Amphibia; order Anura; family Pipidae; genus Hymenochirus; species Hymenochirus boettgeri. The sequence goes on from CM033470.1 coordinate 2,684,820, forward strand.
ACCAATGAAACATACTGTATAACACTGTCTCACACAATGAACATAACTGTAACACTGTCTCACACATGAACCTACTGTACACACTGTCCACACCAAACAACTGTACAAACTGTCTCACACAATGAACATACTGTACAAACTGTCTCAACATGAACAATGTACAACACTGTCTCACACAATGAACATACTGTACCAGTCTCACGCCAAACATCGTTACAACCTGTCTCACACAATGAACATACTGTACACACTGTCTCACACCAAACATACTGTACAACTGTTCTCACACAATGAACATATGTACCACATGTCTCACACCAAAACATACTGTACACACTGTCTCACACCAATGAACATACTGTACACACTGTCTCACACCAATCATGAGTACACACTGTCTCACACAATTGAACATACGTACACACTGTCTACACCAAACATACTGTACACACTGTCTCCACACAATGAACATGATGTACACCACTGTCTCACAACAAACATACTGTACACACTGTCTCACACAATGAAATATTGTACACACTGTCTCACACCAAACATACTGTACACACGTCTCACACAGAACTATGTACACACTGTCTCACACAAACATACTGTACACACTGTCTCACAAATGAAACATACTGTACACACTGTCTCACCCAAACATACTGTGACACACTGTCTCACACAATGAACATACTGGACATCGTCTCACACCAAACATCTGTACACACTGTATACACAATGAACATACTGTAACACTGTCCCACACACCAAAATAACTGTAACACGTCTCACACCGAACATACTGTACACAATGTCTCACCACAATGAACATACTGTACACACTGTCTCACACCAACATACTGTACACACTGTCTCACACGAAAACATTACTGTACACACTGTCTCACACAATGAACATACTGTAACACTGTCTCACACCAAACATGCGTAACCACTGTCTCACACACAATGAACATACTGTACACACTGTCTCACACCAAAAATACTGTACACACTGTCTCACACAATGAACATACTGTACACACTGTCTCACACCAAACTTACTGGACACACTGTCTCACACAATGAACATTGTACACACTGTCTACACCCAAACATACTGTACACACTGTCTACACCATGAACATACTGGACACACTGTCTCACACAACATACTGTACACACGTCTCACACAATGAACATACTGTACACACGTCTCACCAACTACTGTCACACTGTCACACAATGAACTACTGTACACTGTCTCACACCAAACATACTGTACACACTGTCTCACACAATGAACATACTGTAACACACTGTCTCACACCAAACATAGTATACACTGTCACACCGAAATACTGTACACATGTCTCACCACAACATACTGTACACCACTGTCCACACATGAATACTGTACACACTGTCCACACCAACATACTGTACACACTGTCTCACACATGAAACATATGTACAACACTGTCTCACACCAAACATACTGTACTACACTGTCTCACACAATGAACATATGGTACACTGTCCACACAAACATACTGTAACCAACTGTCTCAACACAATGAACATAATGTACACATGTCTCACACCAAAACCACTGTACACCACTGTCTACAAAATGAACATACTGTCACACTGTCTCACACCAAACATTACTCTACACACTGTCTCACACAATGAACATATGTACACACTGTCTCACACCAAACATACTGTACACACTGTCTCACACAATGAACATAGTACACACGTCTCACACCAAACAACTGTACACATGTCTCACACAATGAACATACTGTACACCACTGTCTCACACCAAACATACGTATACACTGTCTCACACAATGAACCTACTGTACACACTGTCCACAATGAACATATGTTACACACTGTCACACCAAAATACTGTCACACTGTCTCACACCAATGAACATATTTACACTGTCTCACACCAAACATTACTGTACACAATGTCTCACACAATGAACATACTGTACACACTGTCTCACACCAAACATACGGTACACACTGTCTCACCCCATGAAACATAATGTACACACTGTCTCACACCAACATACGTACCACTGTCTCACACAATGAACAATGTCACACTGTCTCACACCAAACATACTGTACACACGGTCTCACACCAAACATACTGTACACACTGTCTCACACAATGAACATATTGTACACACTGTCTCACACAATGAACATACTGTACACACTGTCTCACGCCAAACATACTGTACACACTGTCTCACACAATGAACATACTGTACACACTGTCTCACACAATGAACATACTGTATACACTGTCTCACACCAATTGAACATACTGTACACACTGTCTCACACCAACATACTGTACACACTGTCTCACACAATGAACTACTGTACACACTGTCTCACACCAAAACATACTGTACACACTGTCTCACACAATGAACATATGTACACACTGTCTACACAATGAACATACTGTACACAGTCTCACGCCAAACATACTGTACACACTGTCTCACACAATGAACATACGTAACAACGTTCTCACACAAACATACTGTACACACTCTCACACAATGAAACATAGTACACACTGTCTCACAACAAACATACTGTACACACTGTCTCACACAATGAACATACTGTACAACCTGTCTCACCACAATGAACATACTGTAACACTGTCTACACAATGAACATACTGTACACACTGTCTAAACAATGAACAATTGTACAACTGTCTCACACCAAACATACTGTACACACTGTCTCACACAATGAACATACTGTACACACTGTCTCACACCAATGAACATACTGTACACACTGTCTCACACAATGAATACCTACACACTGTCTCACACCAAACATATGTACACACTGTCTCACCACATGAACATAAGTACACACTGTCTCACACAATGGAACATATTGTACAACTGTCTCAACACCAAACATACTGTACACACTGTCTCACACAATGAACATTAAGTACATCAGTCTCACAACCAAACATACTGTACACCACTGTCACACACATGAACATATGTACCTCACTGTCTCACATCAAAAATACTGTACACACTGTTTCACACAATGAACATACTGTACACACTGTCTCACAACCAAACAATATATGTAACACGTTCACACAATGAACATAATGTTACATGCATGTCTCACACCAAACACTACTGTGCACACTGTCTCACACAATGAACATATCTGTACATGCTGTCATCACACCAAAACATACTGTACACACTGTCTCCACACAATGCAAATACTGTACACACGTCTCACACACAAACATAATGTATACCACTGTCCACCACCGAACATTATGTACACACTCTCACAACAAAACATATTGCACACTGTCTCACACAATGAACCATAACTGTACACACTGTCTCACGCCCAAACATACTGGACACCACTGTCTCACACAATAACATACTGTACACACTGTCTCACAAATGAAACATACTGTACACACTGTCTCACACAATGAACATTACGTAACACTGTTCTACAACATGAACAACTGATAACTGTCTCACACAATGAATACTTACAACGTCTCACACCAAAAACATACTGTACACACTGTCTCACACAATGAAACATACTGTAACACAACTGTCTACCACAATGAACATACTGTTACACACTGTCTACACCACAATGATCATACTGTACACAATGTCATCACGCCAAACCTACTGTACACACTGTTACACACATGAAACATACTGTACACACTGTCTCACACCAAACATACTGTCCACAGTCTCACACAATGACATATCTGTACACACGTGTCTCACACAATAAACATACATGTAAACACTGTCTCACACGAAATGAAACATTTACTGTACACACGTCAACACCCAACATTATGTAACACACTGTCTCACACAATGACACTACTGTACACCACTGTCTCACACCCAAACATACTGTACACACTGTCTCACACAATGGAACATATTGTACCACACTGTCTCACACAAAACATACTGTACACACTGTCTCACACATGAAAACATTATGTACCACCCTGTCTCACACACAAACATACTGTACACACTGTCTCACACATGAACATACTGTCACCACTGTCTCACATTCAAAATTACGTACACACGTCTCACACAATGCAACATATGTACACACTGTCTCACAAGAACGTCCACACCAAACATACACTGTACACACTGTCTCACACAATGAAAATACTGTAACACACTGTCTCACACAAACATACTGTACCACACTGTCATACACAATGAACATACTGTACACACTGTCTCACACCAAACATACTGTACACAGTCTCACACAAGAACATATTGTACACACTGTCTCACACCAAACTACTGTACAACTGGTCTCACACACATATGACACACGAATAGTACTGTACACACTGTCTCACACAAAACATACTGTACACACGTCTCACACCAATGAACATACGTACACACTGTCTCACATCAAACATTACGGTACACCCTTGGTCTCACCACAAGGAAACAACTGTAAACACTGGCCAAAACCAATACATTAATGTGCACACGTTCACACATGTACATTGATTATCTTTTCTATGTTTATATATATAGACATACTGTATATACAGATAATATGATATTGTATGGGACCTAGGAATGTACATTGATTAACTTTTCTATGTTTATATATATAGACATACTGTATATACAGATAATATGATATTGTATGGGACCTAGGAATATACATTGATTATCTTTTCTATGTTTATATATATATATATATACTGTATATACAGATAATATGATATTGTATGGGACCTAGGAATGTACATTGATTATCTTTTCTATGTTTATATATATAGATATACTGTAATTACAGATAATATGATATTGTATGGGACATAGGAATGTGCATTGATTATCTTTTCTATGTTTATATATATAGATATACTGTATATACAGATAATATGATATTGTATGGGGCCTAGGAATGTGCATTGATTATCTTTTCTATCTTTATATATATAGATATACTGTATATACACATAATATGATATTGTATGGGGCCCAGGAATGTGCATTGATTATCTTTTTTATGTTTGAATAAATGTTTTACCAGATCAGTAGTACTAATATAGTTAAACCGCTAAATGTAGTTGTAAATTAGCTTAATGAGTGCTTCCACAATCCTTCTATTGTATGTTATGGTGCAATATATGTTCTTCTATATAATACACAAATATTAACAAAGTCAAGGGCAACAGCAAATACGATTTTGAGCTCAATAATGGGGAGAGAGGAAGAGACACAGAGAAAGAGAGCAAACTGAAATAAAGTAGAAAACTGAAGCAGAACAATCCCATCAAAGCCACAGCAAACATATAATAGCTAAAGGGAAAGGAAACACCATAATATATTAATATAAAGCCATCCTTTTAAAGCAACGGGCAAAATGTGGACATAAAAAGATAATGTACAGTATTAGAACACACACAATGGGAGACAAACTGCAAAACCAAATAAGGCTACCATAATAAAACAGTATAAAGAAACAAATCCACTCAAACCCATATGAACATAACTTTAAACACAAGGATAAATATAACAATGAGTGTTAATGCAACAAAAATAAAACAAAAAGGCATAGACAAAAACAAAACATGCACAAGCAAATATGTACACACATACTGACAAACACACAATCATGCAAAAAGGTTAACACAAGAAAATATGCGCTAATTAGTGATGGTCGAACTATATAAAGTTTCAGTAAAAGTTTGAAAGTTCGAATTCGGACCCATTAAAGTCAATGGGGAAGTGATAGTTTGAAAAGTTCGGATGATTTACAGATAAATTAACAATAGTAACTTACTGTAAATGGCTGTGGTACCTGGGAAATGATCTGGGGAACACGTCACTGTCACCAAAACCTGTTAAAACACTTATTAAACACGAGGAGACAATTATTGGGTTTTGCGCAAGCTACATTAGAGGGTTATGGCCAATTCGAGGGTTACCAAACGAGGGTTAGCGAAAATAGAACGATAAATTTAAGGGTTACCGAAATCCAGCGATACTTTTGAGGATTATCGAAAACGAAAGATACTTTCTAGGGTTAGTGAATGATACATTCGAGGGTTAGTGAAAACGAAAGATACTTTCTAGGGTTAGTGAATGATACATTCGAGGGTTAGTGAAAACGAAAGATACTTTCTAGGGTTAGTGAATGATACATTCGAGGGTCCCTTAGTTCTACTTGTCTAGTTATATAAAACCAGCTCAGAACTCAGTCTGTTTTAATAATGACCGTCACAGTTTCTGTGCATTCCTATGGTGCACTAAGATTTCAGTCTCTATTATTTAGAGATGGTTCTTTATAATAGGTGGGATGTACTGCAGAATTCGTAGCTTTCCCCTCTCAACAGCCTGGATCTGTTCTCGTTAGTAGTTAAAGTGTGCACCTCCTTTACCTCTTGCAGCCTGCCCAGTGAAAGCATAACCGGCTATCTGAGCCAGCCAGGAGATTTTATAATTGGGGGAGCAATTTCAGTTCATTTGGACCGAATCTACAAAGACCTCGATTTCACTAGCAAACCTCCGGAGCTACAATGTCAAATGTAAGTAACCATTGAATTGGTTCTCTAGAAATAAAGTAACCCAATAAATAAGTCAACTTTGGATCAACTGTTAGGTAGGGTTAAAAAGGAGGATGAATAGTTTGGGCTTGGTGGACGTATATCTTTATTCAACCTCAATTACTATGTAACGCTTACTGTATCCAAATTAGCAAACAATTGTACAGCAAGTTGATGCTATAAAATCTTACTGGCCTTCAACTTTTATTGAACTCCATAGAATGCCAAGGCTGATTATTATGTATTCTATTTCTGTCCTCCTGTCCAAATAACAGTAAGTATTAAGTATCGTTCATTTTCGTTAACCCTCGAATGTAAAGATCGTTTTCGCTAACCCTCAAATGTATCATTCACTACCCCTAGAAAGTATCTTTCGTTTTCGCTAACCCTCGAATGTATCATTCACTAACCCTAGAAAGTATCCTTTTCGTTTTCGCTAACCCTCAAATGTATCATTCACTAACCCTAGAAAGTATCTTTCGTTTTCGCTAACCCTCAAATGTATCATTCACTAACCCTAGAAAGTATCTTTCGTTTTCGCTAACCCTCAAATGTATCATTCACTAACCCTAGAAAGTATCTTTCATTTTCGCTAACCCTCGAATGTTATCTTCACTACCCTAGAAAGTATCTTTCGTTTTCACTAACCCTCGAATTTACATTCACTACTACCCTAGAAAGTATCTTTCGTTTTCACTAAGCGAGGGCGAGCGAGCGAGGAGATGAGGCGAGCAGCCGAGCGAAGCAGTTAGAGCGAGCGAGCAGAGAGCGAGCGAGGAGAGCTAGCGCGAGGGATCGAATAAGAGCTATGATTAATATCTATCTATCTATCCATCTCAGCCATCGCATCCCTCCAAGCACTCTGTTCTATCTATCTATATACCTATATCTATCTTCTATCAAATCAGATAGAGCTTTATTGCAGGATGAGTTCCATGTTGAACATTGCAAAATAAAAACACTTAGTATGGGGGATATAGAGGGGTAATGGTATCAGTGAAGGATCTCTCCGTGTTTTCTTCTGTTATTACGATGTATTTATTTAGTTATTTACACTCGCCCCTAACAGCAAACATGGATACATTTGTTTCCGTTGTGTCTCTTCTAGATGTCGCTGGGTGGTGTTAAGCTGACGTTTTACCTAAAATAAGAACGAAAAAAGGTGGTTTACGGGAGTTTTTTTAATGTTTTTTATAGTCAGTTTTTTACCACCGGATGGGTTCTTTTGCAACTGTTTTTAACGCTTCCTTCCTAGGATTTTTTACAGGTTTAAGAGGGAAAGTATTATTAGTATTACCAATAAGCCCGTAGATAAGGCAATGTCAGAAATGGGGGGAGGTGGATATGGGGCATGGGCGGTTAAATACGCCCAAAAGGAGGATCGTGCCAAACACCGTCCATGATGGACTTTTAGTAGATTTGTTTTTTTATCCAATTTACAAGTTTCTATAAAGGAGAGAGTCTCTGTTTACAATGTTCAGTACTATCTTTATTATCTATAGTTAGATATAATAGAGTAGATTCTGTTTTACAATGTTTATTATTATTTATATGGTTATTTATCGAAAAATGGGTATTTTATTAAAGACCAAGGGGCCTGTTTACTAAGGACAAGCTACAGTGGGACAATCTTGCCAGATTATCCCTGGTATACCATAGTTTTACACCCTGGTATCCATATTTACCCCTGGTATCCATAGTTTCCATGGTATCCATTTTACCCTACCCCTGGTATCCATATTTACCGACCTGATTCATATCATATTATCCAGGATCCATATTTCCCTGATCATATTATCTGGATCATAATTACACACCTGGTATCCATAGTTATCCATGGATCCATATTTACCCCTGGTAGTACCATTTTACCCTGGTATCAATTATACCATGGGATCCAATATTAACCCCTGGTATCCATATTACCCCCTGGTATCCCATATTTTACCCCTAGTATCCAACCTTACCCCCTGGTTATACTATATTAACCCCTGGTATCCATATATTTTGATCACCCCTGGTATCCTATTTAACCCCTGGTATCCATATTAACCACCCTGGTATCCAATATTATCAATCCATGGTATCCATATTTACCCCCTGGTATCCCATATTACTCATCTGTACCCATAGTACCCTGGTTATCCATCATAACCCTGGTATGCATATTTTAACCCCCTGGATCCATATTTACCCATGGTTATAATATTACCCTGGTATCCATATTTACCCTGGTATCATATTTACCCACTGGTATCCATCTATTTATTAACACCCCTGGTATCCATATTTACCCCTGGTAATCCATATTACCCAACCCTGGTATCCATATTTCAACCCCTGTATCCATATTACCACCCTGGTATCATATTTACCAGGTATGGGGCCTAGGAATGTACATTGATTATCTTTTCTATGTTTATATATATATATATAGATATACTGTATATACAGTATTGATTATTATTATTGTTATTATTATTATTATTATTATTGTTATTATTATTATTATTATTATTATTGTTGTTATTATTATTATTATTATTATTATTGTTGTTATTATTATTATTATTATTATTGTTATTATTATTAGGTGTACCGTTGCAATTGAAATGGAAGGTAGGTTGGTTTGGTTAAGGGTGTATCAGTAGGTGTGGGTACCTGTGTCTGTGTGGTGTCAGGGGGTATGTTTTTGCATTATACAATATACGCCATTTATTCATTTTTTGGTGGTTTGCGTATGGTTGCCATGGAAATAAAAGGGTAGGTTGGGTTATGAGGGTCCCTGTAGATGAATCAACATTCACCACAATGGACATCCCTGCTATAAAACTAAATGTCATACTTCATTGTGTGTGTTCTTTGTGTTGTTGTGTAGTTGTGTGTGTGTTTGTGCTGTTGTGTGTGTTTGCATAGTGGTGTGTGTTTGTGCAGTTGTGTGTGTTTGTATAGTTTTGTGTTTAGGTGTGTGTATTTGTGTAGTTGTGTGTGTGTTTGTGCAGTTGTGCGTGTTTGCATAATGGTGTGTGTTTGTGCAGTTGTGTGTGTTTGTATAGTTGGGTGTTTGTGTGTGTGTAGTTGTGTGTTTGTGTAGTTGTGTGCGATTGTATCAGAGAGACACAGTGTGTAGTTAATGTATCCTTGGACCCTGGTGCATTTCATACAGAAAGTAAAAGTTGGAATTTGATCACATGACCCGGAAACCTCGGAATGTTCATGTTTGAGGATTGGACCCATTTTAGTCTATGGGAAAAATTTTCCTAAATTCCCATAAAACACTGCCACGGATTCTTTAGCTGGTTAATAGCGCGTTTATCCGTCTGTACCGAATTTCGTGTCTCTAGCTGGAAAACTGTGGGAGGAGATTCAGTCCAAAAAGGAGAATAAAAGGGAAGAAGAAAAAAGAACGACAATTGGTCTTTTCACACATTAATCATTCACAGGGTGACACCTACTGGACAGATTTGCACATTACTTTGCAGTTGATCATTTATCCTTTTATATATATATATTTTTTTTGTTTGATTGTTAATATTATTAATATTTCTTTGTATGGACATTATTTTTATTTATTGAATTGGCAAGATCAAATGTCGATAATCTGCTATTTCCATCATCTATACAATGTTCAAATCAATACCAATTAAAGGAAAACTAAGGTTTCAATTCTAGTGTTTATTCTGCAATTAGAGTAAGTACATTATCTCATTGTAATTTTACAGTGCTCTAAAATGTATAGATTTTAATTTCTCTATTTAAATAGAAAGTGTCTGTTGGTGTCTGTTGGTCTGTGGGTGACTGCTATAAGCCGCCAAATGCTAGCAAAGAGGAAGTGAATTAGCTTCATATGCAGTTGGCAAGGGCTGTAAGTTTGGGGGAGTGCTCATTATGGGGGACTTTAATTACGCTGACATTGATTGGTGGAGTGTGCTCATTATGGGGGACTTTAATTACCCTGACATTGATTGGTGGAGTGGAACTGCCATCACAGAAAGGCGATGAGTTGCTGAATTTGCTGCAGGATAATTTTCTCTCACAGGTGGTTGAGGTTCCTTCTAGAAAAGGAGCTCTGTTGGATCTGGTAATATCTAACATTGTGGAGCGCATTATAGATATAAAGGTAACTGGAGGCTTAGGGAATAGTGACCATGAAATAGTGGCGTTCGGACTTTGTTATCGAAAGGAAAAGTGCGCTGGGTTAACAAAGACTTTTAATTTCGGGAAGGCAAATTTTCCCAGGTTAAAAACAGCTCTTCAGAATGTCAACTGGGATAATGTATTATTAGGTAAAGGTACTGAACAGAAGTGGACTGTGTTCAAGGGGATTTTAAGCCAGTTCACATCTAAATTTATACCCTTGGGAAATAAATGTAAAAAAAATAAATCCGTGCCCATGTGGCTGAATTCTGATGGAAAGGAAGAAAAAGGCATTTAAAACCTTTAAGGCCGAGGGAACGGAAAGGGCCTTTAGGGATTATAAAAACTGTAACAAGGAGTGTAAGAAAGCAATCAAACTAGCTAAAATTAATAATGAAGTTAGGATAGCTGAACAAAGCATCACTAAGCCTACATTTTTTTTAAGAATATTAATAGTAAGAAGATGAAGACTGAGAATGTGGCACCATTAATTAATGGGGATAAGTTAATTATGGAGTATGGCGATAAAGCAAATGTCTTGAATATTTTTTTTTCATCTGTATACACTATAGAAGATCCAAGTACAGATATCATAGAGTATAGTAGCAATAATGGTATAAAAGATTCAAGTGCACTTTGGTTGACCAAGGATATGGTACAGAAAGAACTAAATAAGGTTAATATTAATAAATCTCCTGGACCGGATAAAATACATCCTCGGGTACTTAGGGAGCTAAGTTCAGTTTTATCTAGGCCATTGGTTCTTATTTTTGCAGATTCCCTTATATCCGGTGGTGTGCCTCTGGATTGGAAAAAGGCTGATGTTATTAAAATATTCAAAAAGGGTCGTCGTTCACAGCTGGGTAATTACAGGCCTGTAAGGTTAACTTCAGTGGTGGGGAAGATCCTGGAAAGTTTAATAAGGGAACATGTTCTAGAGTATGTTTCAAGGACTGACATTATAAGTAGTAACCAGCATGGATTTAGGAGGAATAGATCTTGTCAAACTAACTTGTTTGGCTTTTATGAGGAAGTAAGTAGAAATTTAGAGTCTGGCATAGCAGTAGATGTAGTTTACTTGGATTTTGTAAAGGCTTTTGATACAGTCCCCCATAGGCGACTAATGTATAAGCTAAGGTCTGTTGGTCTGGGGAGTCACATTTGTACACGGATAGAAAATTGGTTAATGAATAGGATGCAGAGAGTAGTTGTTAATGGGGTTTCATCATTATGGAATAAAGTGCTAAGTGGGGTGCCACAGGGTTCTGTGTTGGGGCCGCTTCTATTTAATCTATTTATTAATGATTTGGAAGTGGGTATTGTCAGCAAGGTTTCTGTGTTTGCGGACGACAAAAAACTTTGTTGACCATTAAAAACTTCAGATGATGTGCAATCGTTACAGGGGGATCTAGATAGATTGTCACATTGGGTTGCTAAGTGGCAGATGAGATTCAATGTTGATAAATGGAAGGTGATGTATTTTGGACTTAAAAATCCTTGTGCTACTTATACTATAAATGGCTCTGTGTTAAGTGAATCCCTGTTGGAAAGGGATCTTGGAGTTTTGGTGGATAACAAACTTAAAGGTAGCAAGCAGTGCCAGGCGGCAACAGCCAGAGCCAGCATAGAATTGTCTTGTATAAAGAGAGGTATGGATTCAAGGGAGGAAAATGTTATTCTCCCTCTTTACAAAGCATTGGTAAGGCCTCATTTGGAATATGCAGTGCAATTTTGGAATCCTGTATACAAATAGGACATATTTGAAATGGAAAGGGTTCAGAGAAGGGAAACTAAATTAATAAGGGGATTGGGGGATCTTGAATATGAAAAGAGACTAGAAAAGTTACAATTATGTACGCTGGAGAAAAGGTGCTTGCGTGGGGATATGATTACTGTGTATAAATACATTAACGGGCCATACAATAAACTGTCTGGGGCATTGATCACCAATAGAACATGTCAGAGGACACGAGGACATCCCTTAAGACTTGAAGAAAAGAGGTTTAGGCTTCAAGTTGGGAAAGGGTTTTTCACTGTGAGAACGGTAAAGCTATGGAACTGTCTTCCAGTGGATGTTGTTATAGCAGGTTCATTGGTCAGTTTAATAAAAAGCTGGATGAGTTTCTACAAACAAGGAATGTTACAAGTTACTGGGATTGATACATAAAGTAGAGTTGGGAAAGGGTTTGTCACTGTGAAAATGGTAAAGCTATGGAACTGTCTTCCAGTGGACATTGTTTTGGCAGGTTCATTGGTCAGTTTAATAAAAAGCTGGATGAGTTTCTACAAACAAGGAATGTTACAAGTTACTGGGATTGATACATAAAGTAGAGTTGGGAAAGGGTTTGTCACTGTGAGAATGGTAAAGCTATGGAACTGTCTTCCATTGGAACGTTTTTATGGCAGGTTCATTGGTCGTTTAATAAAAAGCTGGATGAGTTTTCTACAAACAAGGAATGTACCAAGTTACTGGATTGATACATAAAGTAGAGTTGGAAAGGGTTTTTCACTGTGAGAACGGTAAAGCTATGGAACTGTCTTCCAGTGGCGTTGTTATGGCAGGTTCATTGGTCAGTTTATAAAAAGCTGGATGATTTTCTACACAACAAGGAATGTTACAAGTTACTGGGATTGATACATAAAGTAGAGTTGGGAAAGGGTTTGTCACTGTGAGAAGGTAAAGCTAGGAACTGTCTTCCCAGTGGACGTTTGTTATGGCAGGTTCATTGGTCAGTTTAATAAAAAGCTGGATGAGTTTCTACAAACAAGGAATGTTACAAGTTACTGGTATTGATACATAAAGTAGAGTTGGGAAAGGGTTTTTCACTGTGAGAACGGTAAAGCTATGGACCTGTCTTCCAGTGGACGTTGTATGAGGTTCATTGGTCAGTTTAATAAAAGCTGGATGAGTTTCTACAAACAAGGAATGTTACACAAGTTACTGGGATTGATACATAAAGTAGATTTGGGAAAGGGTTGTCATTGTGAGAACGGTAAAGCTATGGAACTGTCTTCCAGTGGACGTTGTTGATGGCAGGTTCATTGGTCAGTTTAATAAAAAGCTGGATGAGTTTCTACAAACAGGAATGTTACAAGTTACTGTATTGATACATAAAGTAGAGTTGGGAAGGGTTTTCACTGTGAGAACGGTAAAGCTATGGAACTGTCTTCCATGGACAGTTGTTATGGCAGGTTCATTGGTCAGTTTAATAAAAAGCTGGATGAGTTTCTACAACAAGGAATGTTACAATTTACTGGATTGATACATAAAGTAGAGTTGGGAAGGGTTGTCACTGTGAGAAGGTAAAGCTATGGAACTGTCTTCCAGTGGACGTTGTTATGGCAGGTTCATTGGTCAGTTTAATAAAAAGCTGGATGAGTTTCTACAAACAAGGAATGTTACAAGTTACTGGTAATTGATACATAAAGTAGAGTTGGGAAAGGGTTTGTCACTGTGAGAACGGTAAAGCTATGGAACTGTCTTCCAGTGGACGTTGTTATGGCAGTTCATTGGTCAGTTTATAAAAGCTGGATGAGTTTCTACAAACAAGGAATGTTACAAGTTACTGGGATTGATACATAAAGTAGAGTTGGGAAAGGGTTTGGCCCTGTGAGAACGGTAAAGCTATGGAACTGTCTTCCAGTGGACGTTGTTATGGCAGGTTCATTGGTCGTTTTAATAAAAGCTGGATGAGTTTCTACAAACACAGGAATGTTACAAGTTACTGGGATTGATACATAAAGTAGAGTTGGGAAAGGGTTTGTCACTGTGAGAACGGTAAAGCTATGGAACTGTCTCCAGTGGACTTGTTATGGCAGGTTCATTGGTCGTTTAATAAAAAGCTGGATGCGTTTCTACCAACA
>CM033470.1:2711442-2789570 GCA_019447015.1 Hymenochirus boettgeri
TTTTATACTATAATGTACTGCAATGTACTGTACTATACTGTATGTAAATACTGTACTGTAATGTACTATATATAATGTACTGTCTATACTATATTAGTACTAGTACTGTACTAACTGTACTATCCTATAATGTACTGTACTAGATATACTGTACTGTACTAGGTACTACTACTACTACTGTACTGTAACTGTTACAAATTACTATAATGAATGACTCTCTAGTCCTATACTAGTACTGTACTGGCTAAGTACTATATAATGTACTGTACAGTACTAATAACTTACTGTACTATACTATTAATGTACGCACATGTACTGTACATTATATTACTACTTACTGTAATGTACTATATAATGTACTGTCACTATATTATACTACTGTAATGTACTAACTATAATGTAGCTGTATAATTACGTACTGTACATTACTTGTACTATACTGTATACTGTACTGCTATGTCACTATAATGTACGTTCGTATACTGTACTGTACTCTAATGTACTATACTATAATGTACTGATATGTACTATACTATACTAGTTAATGTATATTACTATAATGTACGATATTACGATACTATACTGTACTGTACTATATGTAATACTATACTATACTGTGACTGTATATTACTATACTGTACTTACTTGTACTGTATTATTGTACTATATGTAATGTACTATATATACTGATACTGTTACGTAGTACTATACATACTGTTACTATACTATACTGTAACTGTACTCTAATGTATACTATATACTGATAATACTATACTGTACTATATAACTATAATACTATACTGTTACTATACTATACGCTAATGTACGTATACTCTTACTGTACTATACTGTACTATTTACTACTGTACTGTACTGGTACTATACTATACTATACTGTGACTATACGTACTGTACTTACTTTACTGTATACTGTACTATACTGTACTATACTATATTCTGTACTGTACTATACTGTACTGTACCGTATATACTATGTACTGTACTATGACTATACGGTACTTATACTATACTGTACTTACTAGGACTTACTATACTATGTACTACTGTATGACTATACTGTATTGTACTATACTATACTTACTACTGTACTATACTATACTATTACTATATATACTGATTACAACTGTACTGTACTATACGTACTGTACTGTACTATACTATACTGTACTTGTACTATACTTACTATACTAACTTGTACATACTGTACTGTACTATACTGTATGTACTGTACTATACTATTATAAACTGTACTATACTGTATCTATAATGTACTATACTGTATTGTAATGTACTATACTGTTACTATACTGTAAGTACTATACTTAAGGTACTGTATTGTACTATACTATATGTCATATAGGTGCTTTACATACTATACTTGTAAACTATAATGTTACTGTACTGTACTAAACTATACTATACTGTACTGTATTATACTATACTATACTGTACATCGTACTGTACTCTTACTGTACTCTACTGTACTTACGTACTTACTGTTACTGTACTGTACTGTACTATTACTGTACTATACATACTGTACTGTATTGTACTAACTATACTGTACTATACTATACTGTACTTATTACTTATACTATACTATACTATACTATACTATACGTTTACTATACTGTACTATACTGTACTTTACTGTTACTTACTGTACTGTAATGTACTATACTATAATATACTGTACTGTACTGTACTATACTATACTGTACTGTAATGTAACTATACTATAATGGACTGTACTGTACAATACTATACTGTAATGTACTGTACTGTCCTATACTATTACTGTTACTGTAATGTACTATATAATGTACTGTACAGTACTAACTATACTGATATAATATAATGTACTGCACTGTACTGTACTATATTATACTGTACTGTAATGTACTATATAATGTACTGTACTATATTATACTGTACTGTAATGTACTATACTATAATGTACTGTACTATACTATACTGTACTGTAATGTACTATACTATAATGTACTGTACTGTACAATACTATACTGTAATGTACTGTACTGTCCTATACTATATGTCTAAGTAAATGTACTAATATGTACTGTACAGTACTATACATATGTACATACTTAATGTACATGCACAGTACTGTACTATATTATACTGTACTGTAAGTATATATAATGTACTGTACTATATTATATACTGTACTGTAATGTACTATACTAGTAATGTACGTACTATACTGTACTGTTACTATACTGTACTTATACTGTACTTATACTGTACTGTAATGTACTTACTATAATGTACTGTTCTATACTGTACTGTAATCTAATGTACTATGACTATAATGTTAAGTACTGTACTATATACTACGGATACTGTAATGTATATACTTACTATATACTGTTCTACATACTAGTACTGTACTACTAATGTACTATACTATACTATACTGTTACTGTACTATGACTATACTGTACGATACTGTACTGTATATGTACTATACTTACTTGTACGTATAACTATAATAACTGATACTATACTATACTATACTGTACTATACTGATACTGTAATGTACTTACTATTACTGTACTAGTACTATACATTACTGTACTAAACTATAGATGACTTATACGGTACTGAGTATATATACTTATATATGCTTACTATACTATTACTGTACTATACTGTACTGTACTATACTGTACTGTAATATACTTTATCTATACTATACTGGTACTATACTTACTGTACTAGTACTTACTGTACTGTACTATACTGTACTGTATATACTATACTATACTGTACTGTATTACTGTGACTATACTGTATCCTTATGTACATACTTACTGTTACTGTACTATACTATACTGTTACTATACTAGTACTACTGTACTGTACTGTACTATTACTGCTACTTATACTATACTATACTTATAATGTACTTGTTACTTACTTGTACGTAACTGACTGTACTGTAATTACTGTACTATATACTGTTACTATACTATACTATACTATACTATACTGTACTGGTACGCTATACGTATACTATACATATTCTGGACTGTACTATACTGTACTGTACTGTAACTATACTGTACTGTACTATACTGTACTATACTATACTATACTATATACTATACTATACTGTACTATACTGTACTATACTGTACTGTACTGTACTGTAATGTACTATACTATAATATACTGTACTGTAGTAACTATACTATACTGTACTGTATGTACTATACTATAATGTACTGTACTGTACAATACTATACTGTAATGTACTGTACTGTCCTATACTATACTGTACTGTAACTGTACATATATAATGTATGTACAGTACTATACTACTGTACTATACTATAATGCTTTCAACGGTATGTACTTATATATACTGTACTGTAATGTTACTATATAATGTACTGTACTATATTATACTGTACTGTAATGTACATACTACTAATGTACTGGATACTATACTGTACTGTACTATACTGTACTATACTGTACTATACTGTACTGTAATGTACTATACTATAATGTACTGTTTATACTGTATAGGACTCTAATGTACTATACTATAATGTAACTGTCTGTACTATACTATTACTGTAATGTAGTATATACATTATGTTTTTTTTACTGTTTATACTATATGTACATAAGTACTATACTATAATAACTGTACTGTACTAACTATACTGTACTATTACTGTACTGTTATTGTACTATACATGTAGCTATACTGTACTATAATATACTATTACTGTACTTACTATAATGTACTGTATACTATTACTGTACTATACTATACTATACTATACTGTAATGTACTATTACTGTACTAACTATACATTTACTGTACTAAACTATACTAAGTATACTATACTATATACTGTACTATACTATACGTAATGTACTTATACTTCTACTGTACTATACTGTACTGTAATATACTAACTATACTTACTATACTGTACTGTACTATATTTACTGTACTGTACTATACTCTTACTACTGTACTATACTACTGTACTATATGTACTGTACTATACTGTACTGTGACTGTACTACTACTGTACTGTATATACTATATGTACTATACTATACTATACGGCTATACTGTACTTTACTTATAAATATATTACATACTGGACTATACTTAACTGTGACTCTACTGTACTATATATACTATACAATACCGTACTTACTATTTTACTATACTGTCTTATACTGTACTATACTGTACTATACTATACTATACTGTACTATACTATACTGTACTATACTGTACTATACATTACTATACTATACTGTATTATACTATACTATACTGTACTATACTATACTGTACTATACTATACTATACTACACTGTACTGTACTATACTATACTGTACTATACTATACTGTACTATACTATACTGTACTATACTATACTATACTATACTGTACTATACTATACTATACTGTACTATACTATACTATACTATACTGTACTGTACTGTACTATACTATACTGTACTGTACTATACTATACTATACTATACTGTACAATATTATACTGTACTATACTGTACTATACTGTACTATACTATACTATACTGTACTATACTATACTGTACTATACTGTACTATACATTACTATACTATACTGTATTATACTATACTATACTGTACTGTACTATACTATACTATACTACACTGTACTGTACTATACTGTACTATACTATACTGTACTATACTGTACTGTACTGTACTGTACTGTACTGTACTGTACTGTACTGTACTGTACTGTACTGTACTATACTATACTATACTGTACTATACTATATTATACTGTACTGTTATGTACGGGGTTCCCTGACATCAGTCTGGATAACTATTAAGGGAGAATTCTATCAGGAATGTAAGTTGGTGTGACTTTAAAGGATATGTACACCGTAAAAAAATCCATTTGGTTAGTGGCGAGCTGTGGCTTTAAAACTAAAGTTGGCCAATTTTTTTTTCTTTTAGAACTTACCTTTATTGCTTCCATCTTGCTGGCTTCTTCCTCCTCGAAAACAGCCTCTGGAGCTCCACCCTGCTGGGATCTCCTAGCTCATCCTGCTTCCTTGGCCCCCAAATGTAAGTTCTGTATGACGTTAGTGCGTGGCATGGCTGCGCGGGAATCAAAAGACATCCATGCAGCCCGCGCAAGTGATTGTTATCGCATGTGTGCTGGGTTTCATCATTCACCAGGAGGCCACGCGTGATATTGAAATGCGTACGGGACCAAAATGTAAATGTCCATGTGTGACTTTAGAATTAAAGGGTAACTGTGGGCCAAACATGACTTTAGGTGAATTGACAGGAATTGCTTTCCTGAGTAATATTGCAATTTAATTTGTTTTTTTTACACAGAAGATATTTACATTTTTATGTGTAATATGGTAATAGCATCACCAGGTCCCTTTTCTATCCTGAAACCATGTGGCAGTCCCTCTTCCCTGTGTCTCCTCTTTGTGGGCCCACTTAGCACCTCCCCATGCAGCCCCTGTGGCCCCTCTCACTCATGGGCCCCGTGGCCCCTCTCACTCATGGACCCCATGGATCCTCCCACTCATGGGACACCCATGGACCCTTCCCCACTGGCACCTCAGACCCACCCTCCCCTACTGGGGCCCGTGAGCGAGAGGGGCAATGGGGCGCTGCAAGGGGCCAATAGGGGTTGGATAGGAAGGGGCCAAGGGGAGGCTGCATAGAAAGGAGTCAATTTGGTCTTCAAGGGTAGGGGCCAATGGGGGCTGCAAAAGGTGGGGCCACAGAGCCCATGAGTGGGAGGGGCCATGGGGGCTGAAAGGGGAGGTGCACAGCAGTAAGGGGCCAAAGGGTCTGCAAGGGAAGGGACCAAGGGGGGCCCTATGAGGAGAAGGGCCATGGGGCCCAAGACTAGCAGTGCCAAACAAGTGGGAGGCTTTAAAAAAGACAAAAAAATGTACACACCTTACACACGCCCTGCTGTGGTCTGTGTTGTTCTCCCCCCTCCTCCCCTTCAGTCACTGTGATCTGGTTTCTTCTGCTTTCTCCTGCACTGAGCATGTGTCAACCGCAGATAAGGAGGAAGTAGTATTGTGACTGCAGATTCAGATCCTCCCACCCCTAACTTTCTGATCAGTGATTTCTTCATATCTTGGGCTGTGCAGCACGTAGAGACGTGGTTAGTGGTTCATTTTAAGGGATGGAAACTGGCCTTTCAAACTCCAAATAAGTTGAGTTTAAATGAAAGTCCAATTTCCTACCTTTAAAAGGAGCCATCAACCACCTCTCTACGTGCTCCACAGCCCAAGATATACAGAAATGACATATCTTGGGCTGGCATGTGACATTCCTGAGGCTTCTCCTGCACAGTACCGCTGGCGAGCACAGCCTCAGACTCCCTCGGTGTGTGGGGGAGACAGGAAGTCCCTCCTCTTCTCTGCTGTGTAAAGTCCTGACAGAGAAGGTAAGGGAATCTAAAGCCCTTCTCTTTCATTGTGTGAAAACAGCCTCTCACTCTGTTCTCTCTCTGTTCTCGCTCTGTTCTCTCTCTGTTCTCGCTCTGTTCTCTCTCTGTTCTCTTTCTGTTCTCTCTCTGTTCTCGTTCTGTTCTCCCTCTGTTCTCCCTCTGTTCTCGCTCTGTTCTCGCTCTGTTCTCGCTCTGTTCTCGCTCTGTTCTCTCTCTGTTCTCGCTCTGTTCTCTCTCTGTTCTCCCTCTGTTCTCGCTCTGATCTCCCTCTGTTCTCGCTCTGTTCTCGCTCTGTTCTCCCTCTGTTCTCATTTTGCCTGAAAAGGCTGTTTCCACAGAGTTTTCTGTAGGTTGGGGGGGGGGGTTGAGTGGCCCACGGCACCCGCAAGTGGGCAGAGCTTGTGCACCCATGAGTGGGCGGGGCTTGTGCACCTGCAAGTTGGCAGAGCTTGTGCTTGGGGCTGTAAGAGAATGGGCCAAGGGGGGCCTGCAACTGGAGGGATCATGGGGTCAAAGGGTGGGAGGGACCAGTCTAGGGGGGCAGAAAAGGGGAGGAGGAGACACAGGGCAGATTGACTGACATGGTTTCAGAGCAGGAAGCAGGAAGTGCAGGGGACCTGGTGATGCTGCTGCCATATCACACACAAAAATGTAAATATCTTCAAAACTATGCAAAATACACAATGGAAATATATTGCAAAAATTCTCAGGAGAGCAATTCCTATCAATTTACCTAAAGTCATTTTTTGACCACAGTTCCCCTTTAAGCCATGTCCCCCTAAGTTGTCCAAAGGCAGAGGAAAACATAGAGAATGGCCAGGGGTGCCCCTACCATGAAACAAACTGAAACATTTGCTCAGGGCGCACCCCTGTGGCACACTTAAAAGGCAGCTGTTAAAAAAAAAAAACTCTTTCCCACAATACCGCATTTTAGCACCAGTCCACCAATCAGTGTTAAGTCAGCCCTCCAGTTCACCAGTTAGGGTTTGTCAGCCCACCATACCCACCTGCACTATCCATGCTTATGTTCCCTGATGAAGCCACGCCTGCTACATATGTAACCCCTCGTCTGCCGATAGGCAGCATTTAAAAGTTGTTTCAGGTGTCAAAAACTCTAGGAACACCCCTGAGAATGGCAGGTCTGTAATAGAGATGGGCTTGAACTTGAACCCAAGTTCGGGTGAACTCTGACTTTTTAGAACTTCCCTAGCTGTGAACTTTCAGGTTTTTCAAACTCACGGACATATTTTCGCTAGTTATTGAAAATTCGATAATTTTCAAATCTATAACCCTTGAATGCACTGTTCGCATACCCTCAATTTTGACCATACCCTTCAAATGTACCGTTTCGGCGATAACCCTCGAATGTAGCGTTTCGACAATAACCCTTAAATGTGGCATTTTGTCAATAACCCTCGAATGTAGCATTTTGTCAATAACCCTCAAATGTAGCATTTTGTCAATAACCCTCCAATGTAGCATTTTGTCAATAGCCCTCAAATGTAGCATTTTGTCAATAACCCTCCAATGTAGCATTTTGTCAATAACCCTCCAATGTAGCATTTTGTCAATAACACCCTCCAATGTAGCATTTTGTCAATAACCCTCCAATGTAGCATTTTGTCAATAACCCTCCAATGTAGCATTTTGTCAATAACCCTCCAATGTAGCATTTTGTCAATAACCCTCCAATGTAGCATTTTGTCAATAAACCTCCAATGTAGCTTTTGTCAATAACCCTCCAGATAGCATTTTGTCAATAACCCTCCAATGTAGCATTTTGTCAATAACCTCCAATGTAGCATTTTGTCAAAAAACCCTCCAATGTAGCTTTTGTCAATAACCCCGAATGTAGCATTTTTGTCATAAACCCTCGAATGTAGCATTTGTCAATACCCTCGAATGTAGCATTTTGTCAATAACCCTCGAATAGCATTTGTCAAAACCCTGAATTGGCATTTTGTCAATACCGTCGAATTTAGCATTTGGCAATAACCCTCGAATTTAGGATTTTGTCAATAACCCTCGAATTTAGCATTGTCAATAACCCTCGAATTTAGCATTTTGTCAATAACCTTCGAATTTCATTTGTGCAATAAACCCTCGAATTTAGCATTTTGTCAATAACCCTTGAATGTAGCATTTTGTCAATAACCCTCAAATGTAGCATTTTGTCAATAACCCTCCAATGTAGCATTTTGTCAACAAGCCTCGAACGTAGCATTTTGTCAATAACCCTCGAATTTGGGATTTTGTCAATAACCCTCAAATGTAGCATTTTGTCAATAACCCTCGAATTTAGGATTTTGTCAATAACCCTCAAATTTAGGATTTTGTCAATAACCCTCAAATTTGGCATTTTGTCAATAACCCTTGAATGTAGCATTTTGTCAATAAGCCTCGAACGTAGCATTTGTCAATAACCCTCGAATTTAGGGTTTTGTCAATAACCCTCAAATGTAGCATTTTGTCAACAACCCTCAAATTTGGCATTTTGTCAATAACCCTCGAATTTAGCATTTGTCAATAACCCTCGAATGTAGCATTTTGTCAATAACCCTCGAATGTAGCATTTTGTCAATAACCCTTGAATTTAGCATTTTGTCAATAACCCTCGAATTTAGCATTTGTCAATAACCCTCGAATGTAGCATTTTGTCAATAACCCTTGAATTTAGCATTTTGTCAATAACCCTCGAATGTAGATTTTGTCAATAACCCTCGAATTTAGCATTTTGTCAATAACCCTCGAATGTAGCATTTTGTCAATAACCCTCGAATGTAGCATTTTGTCAATAACCCTTGAATTTAGCATTTTGTCAATAACCTCGAAAATGTAGCATTTTGTCATAACCTCGAATTTAGCATTTTGTCAATAACCCTCGAATGTAGCATTTTGTCAATAAGCCTCGAACGTAGCATTTTGTCAATAACCCTCGAATTTAGGGTTTTGTCAATAACCCTCAAATGTAGCATTTTGTCAATAACCCTCGAATGTAGCATTTTGTCAATAACCCTCGAATTTAGCATTTGTCAATAACCCTCGAATGTAGCATTTTGTCAATAACCCTCGAATTTAGGATTTTGTCAATAACCCTCAAATTTGGCATTTTGTCAATAACCCTTGAATGTAGCATTTTGTCAATAAGCCTCGAACGTAGCATTTGTCAATAACCCTCGAATTTAGGGTTTTGTCAATAACCCTCAATGTAGCATTTTGTCAATAACCCTCGAATTTAGGATTTTGTCAATAACCCTCAAATTTGGCATTTGTCAATAACCCTCGAATTTAGCATTTGTCAATAACCCTCGAATTTAGCATTTTGTCAATAACCTTCGAATTTAGCATTTTGTCAAAACCCTCGAATTTAGCATTTTGTCAAAACCCTCGAATGTAGCATTTTGTCAATAACCCTCGAATGTAGCATTTTGTCAATAACCCTCCAATGTAGCATTTTGTCAATAACCCTCGAATTTAGCATTTTGTCAATAACCTTCGAATTTAGCATTTTGTCAAAAACCCTCGAATTTGGCATTTTGTCAATAACCTTCGAATTTAGCATTTTGTCAATAACCTTCGAATTTAGCATTTTGTCAATAACCCTCGAATTAGCATTTTGTCAATAACCTCGAATTTAGCGTTTGTCAATAACCCTATTAGCATTTTGTCATACCTCGAATTTAGGATTTTGTCATAACCCTCAAATTTGGCATTTGTCAATAACCTCGAATTTAGCATTTGTCAAAACCCTCGAATTTAGCATTTTGTCAATAACCTTCGAATTTAGCATTTTGCAATAACCTTGAATTTGCATTTTGTCAATAACCCTCGAATGTAGCATTTGTCCATAACCCTCTGAATTTAGCATTTGTCAATAACCCTCGAATTTAGCATTTGTCAATAACCCTCGAATGTAGCATTTTGTCAATAACCCTTGAATTTAGCATTTTGTCAATAACCCTCGAATGTAGCATTTTGTCAATAACCCTCGAATTTAGCATTTTGTCAATAACATTAGATTGTCAAGCCTCGAACGTAGCATTTTGTCAATAACCCTCGAATTTAGGGTTTTGTCAATAACCCTCAAATGTAGCATTTTGTCAATAACCCTCGAATGTAGCATTTTGTCAATGACCCTCGAATTTAGCATTTGTCAATAACCCTCGAATGTAGCATTTTGTCAATAACCCTCGAATTTAGGATTTTGTCAATAACCCTCAAATTTGGCATTTTGTCAATAACCCTTGAATGTAGCATTTTGTCAATAAGCCTCGAACGTAGCATTTGTCAATAACCCTCGAATTTAGGGTTTTGTCAATAACCCTCAAATGTAGCATTTTGTCAATAACCCTCGAATTTAGGATTTGTCAATAACCCTCCAAATTTGGCATTTTTGTCAATAACCCTCGAATTTAGCATTTGTCAATAACCCTCGAATAGCATTTTGTCAATAACCTTCGAATTAGCATTTTGTCAATAACCTCGAATTTAGCATTTGTCAATAACCCTCGAATTAGCATTTTGTCAATAACCCTCGAATGTAGCATTTTGTCAATAACCCTCCAATGTAGCATTTTGTCAATAACCCTCGAATTTAGCATTTTGTCAATAACCTTCGAATTTAGCATTTTGTCAAAAACCCTCGAATTTGGCATTTTGTCAATAACCTTCGAATTTAGCATTTTGTCAATAACCTTCGAATTTAGCATTTTGTCAATAACCCTCGAATTTAGCATTTTGTCATAACCTTCGAATTTAGCGTTTTGTCAATAACCCTCGATTTAGCATTTGTCATAACCCCGAATTTGGCTTTGTCAATAACCGTCGAATTTAGCATTTGCAATAACCCTCGAATTAGGATTTTGTCAATAACCCTCGAATTTAGCATTGTCAATAACCCTCGAATTTAGCATTTTGTCATAACCTTCGAATTTTTTGCATTTGTCAATAACCCTCGAATTTAGCATTTTGCAATAACCCTCGAATTTAGGATTTGTTCAATAACCCTCAAAATTGGCATTTGTCATAACCCTCGAATTTAGCATTTTGTCAATAACCCTCGAATTTAGCATTTTGTCAATAACCTTCGAATTTAGCATTTTGTCAATAACCCTCGAATGTAGCATTTTGTCAATAACCCTCGAATGTAGCATTTTGTCAATAACCCTCCAATGTAGCATTTTGTCAATAACCCTCGAATTTAGCATTTTGTCAATAACCTTCGAATTTAGCATTTTGTCAAAAGCCCTCGAATTTGGCATTTTGTCAATAACCTTCGAATTTAGCATTTTGTCAATAACCTTCGAATTTAGCATTTTGTCAATAACCCTCGAATTTAGCATTTTGTCAATAACCTTCGAATTTAGCGTTTTGTCAATAACCCTCGAATTTAGCATTTTGTCAATAACCCCGAATTGCATTTTGTCAATAACCGTCGAATTTAGCATTTGGCAATAACCCTCGAATTTAGGATTTTGTCAATAACCCTCGAATTTAGCATTTGTCAATAACCCTCGAATTTAGCATTTTGTCAATAAACCTTCGAATTTAGCATTTTGTCAATAACCCTCGAATTTAGCATTTTGTCATAACCCTGAAGTAGCATTTTGTCAATACCCTCGAATTTAGGATTTTGTCAATAACCCTCAAATTTAGGATTTGTCATAAACCCTCAAATTGGCATTTTGTCAATAACCCTTGATGTAGCATTTTGTCAATAAGCCCGAAATAGCATTGTCAATAACCCTCGAATTTAGGGTTTTGCAATAACCCTCAAATGTAGCATTTTGTCAATAACCCTCAAATGTAGCATTTTGTCAATAACCTCGAAGTAGCATTTTGTCATAACCCTCGAATTTAGCATTGTGCAATAACCCTCGAATTTAGATTTTGTCAAAAGCCTCGAATGTAGCATTTTGTCAATGAGCCTCGAACGTAGCATTTTGTCAAAACCCTCGAATTTGCATTTTGTCAATAAACCCTCGAATGTAGCATTTTGTCAATAACCCTCGAATTTAGCATTTTGTCAATAACCTCGACTGTAGCATTTTGTCAATAAGCCTCGAACGTAGCATTTTGTCAATAACCCTCGATTTAGGTTTTTCAATAACCCTCAAATGTAGATTTGGCAATAACCCTCGAATGTAGCATTTTGTCAATGACCCTCGAATTTAGCATTTGTCAATAACCCTCGAATTTAGCATTTGTCAATAACCTCGAATTTAGCATTTTGTCAATAACCTCGAATTTAGCATTTTGTCAATAACCCTCGAATTTAGCATTTTGTCAATAACCCTCGAATGTAGCATTTGTCAATAACCCTCGAATGTAGCATTTTGTCAATAACCCTCGAATGTAGCATTTTGTCAATAACCCTCGAATTTGGTTTTGTCAATAACCTCGAATTTAGCGATTGTCAATAACCCTCGAATGTAGCATTTTGTCAATAACCCTCGAATGTAGCATTTTGTCAATAACCCTCGAATTTAGGATTTTGTCAATAACCCTCGAATTTAGCGTTTTGTCAATAACCCTCGAATTTAGCATTTTGTCAATAACCCTCGAATTTGGCATTTTGTCAATAACCGTCGAATTTAGCATTTGGCAATAACCCTCGAATTTAGGATTTTGTCAATAACCCTCGAATTTAGCATTTGTCAATAACCCTCGAATTTAGCATTTTGTCAATAACCCTCGAATTTAGCATTTTGTCAATAACCCTCGAATTTAGCATTTTGTCAATAACCCTTGAATGTAGCATTTTGTCAATAACCCTCGAATTTAGGATTTTGTCAATAACCCTCAAATGTAGCATTTTGTCAATAACCCTCGAATTTAGGATTTTGTCAATAACCCTCAAATTTATGGATTTGTCAATAACCCTCAAATTTGGCATTTTGTCAATAACCTTGAATGTAGCATTTTGTCAATAAGCTCGGAACGTAGCATTTGTCAATAACCCTGAATTTAGGGTTTTGTCAATAACCCTCAAATGTCAATTTTCAATAACCCTCGAATGTAGCATTTTGTCAAAACCCTCGAATTTAGCATTTGTCAATAACCTCGAATTGTAGCATTTTGTCAATGACCCTCGAATTTAGCATTTGTCAATAACCCCTGAATTTAGCATTTGTCAATAACCCTCGAATTTAGCATTTTTCAATAACCTTCGAATTAGCATTTTGTCAATAACCTCGAATTAGCATTTGTCAATAACCCTTGAATGTAGCATTTTGTCAATAACCCTCGAACGTAGCATTTTGTCAACAAGCCTCGAACGTAGCATTTTGTCAATAACCCTCGAATTTAGGATTTTGTCAATAACCCTCAAATGTAGCATTTTGTCAATAACCCTCGAATGTAGCGTTTCGACAAAACCTTGAATTTGGCATTTTGTCAATAACCCTCGAATGTAGCATTTGTCAATAACCCTCAAATGTAGCATTTTGTCAATAACCCTCGAATGTAGCATTTTGTCAATAACCCTCAATTGTAGCATTTTGTCAATAACCCTCCAATGTAGCATTTTGTCAATAACCCTCGGATGTAGCTTTTGTCAATAACCCTCGAATTTAGGGTTTTGTCAATAACCCTCAAATGTAGCATTTTGTCAATAACCCTCGGATGTAGCAATTTGTCAATAACCCTCGAATTTAGCATTTGTCAATAACCCTCGAATTTAGCATTTTGTCAATAAGCCTCGAATGTAGCTTTGTCAATGAGCCTCGAACGTAGCATTTTGTCAATAACCCTCGAATTTAGCATTTTGTCAATAACCTCGAATTAGCATTTTGTCAATAACCCTCGAATTTAGCATTTTGTCAATAACCCTCGACTGTAGCATTTTGTCAATAAGCCTCGAACGTAGCATTTTGTCAATAACCCTCGAATTTAGGGTTTTGTCAATAACCCTCAAATGTAGCATTTTGTCAATAACCCTCGAAATTTAGCATTTGTCAATAACCCTCGAATGTAGCATTTTGTCAATAACCCTCGAATGTAGCATTTGTCAATAACCCTCGAATGTAGCATTTTGTCAATAACCCTCGAATGTAGCATTTTGTCAATAAGCCTCGAAACGTTAGCATTTTGTCAATAACCCTCGAATTTAGCATTTTGTCAATAACCCTCGAATGTAGCATGTTTTGTCAATAACCCTCGAATTTGCATTTTGTCAATAACCCTCGACTGTAGCATTTGTCAATAACCTCGAAGTAGCATTTTGTCAATAACCCTCGAATTTAGGGTTTTGTCAATAACCCTCAAATGTAGCATTTTGTCAATAACCCTCGAATGTAGCATTTTGTCAATAACCCTCGAATTTAGCATTTGTCAATAACCCTCGAATGTAGCATTTTGTCAAAACCTCGAATGTAGCATTTTGTCAATAACCCTCGAATGTAGCATTTTGTCAATAACCCTCGAATGTAGCATTTTGTCAATAACCCTCGAATGTAGCATTTTGTCAATAACCCTCGAATTTAGGATTTTGTCAATAACCCTCGAATTTGCATTTTGTGCAATAACCATCGAGGTAAAGCATTTTGTCAATAACCCTCGAATGTAGCATTTTGTCAATAACCCTCGAATGTAGCATTTTGTCAATAACCCTCGAATTTAGCATTTTGTCAATAACCCTCGAATTTAGGATTTTGTCAATAACCCTCGAATTTAGCATTTTGTCAATAACCCTCGAATGTAGCGTTCGAATTGGCGACAACCATCGAATGTAGCGAAAACTCAATGCAGAAGACCAACAATTACCCGATCGTGGGTAAAGGCAGTGTTAAGTTTTGGTGATATGTGCGTGTTCCCCAGACCATTTCCCAGGTCCCAGAGCCATGTACAGTAAGTTACCATTCCTCTATTAACTGTGTCTTGTTAGAACATTTCAAACCATCTGTCTTCATTGGCTTTCGTATTCGAACTATAGCACTTTTACTGAAGTTCTATAGTTTGGAAACGGACCAAACTGTAGGAAGTTCGGCCATCTCTAGTCTGTAATGGCCTTTTACACAGTTCTTCATGTGCCTGTCACAGAGATTCAGTGAGACTGGGCAGTTCAGGAAGTGTAATTTTACACGTCTATAACTGAGGATCCAGAGGTTCATCCTACAGCCATCATCCTTGGCTTGTTTGAAAGGTATGACAGAACTCTTTCCAATGACTCTTGTATTGAGAGCACTTGTATGGAGCCCAGTTACCCTTTAAAGCTAGTTTAAAGACTGCAATATCCAGGTATCCCACCCCTCCTTGGAGTCGCGGGAGTCTCCTAGATTTTGGAGTGGTCTCCCACACTTCGAGACCACCCCAAACTCCCACAGCCCGAACTTATCCGGAGTCTTCGCCTCCAGAATGGCCCTTTTCACACCCTTAACCATGCCCCTTTAATGATGTAATACACATCACGCACCCGCCCCTAATTCCGCCTCTGCTCCGCCCATTTGATGATGTCATTGACATCATGCCGGCACACCACGCCCCCTTCCCGTCCCCTTCTCCCCACCCTGACTGGAAGCTACATTTGGCAGGGTGGGATGTCTGCAATATCTGTACTTTCCCCTGCCTATGGACACCTTAGGGAGAGGCAAATTGTCATTTTCCGACTTGTTGGTCTGTTTAAAACAGAACAAGGTTTTTAGGGACGGAGCTAACAATGCATCTGATGATGTGACATGATGTTAAGTGGTGTGTGCATCTTCCCTCTGTCCTATCAGTAGGTTTACAGCAGACATGCTCAAGCAACCATTAGGGGTGGAGCAAAGAGATGGTGATGTCACAACTCACAGTGTAAGCAGGAAACACCACCCTTTATACTGCTGTAACTTTGGATAGACTGCAGCTAGAAGCATGATCTGGGAGTCATTTAAAGGTAGGAGTGTGTTCTTTTTAATAAAGGCCACTTGTATGGAGACCAGAGTTCCCCTTTAAGAGGGAACTATTTTTCTGTATTTGCATTTGTCTGTGTAATCCGGGCAGAAGAAGATTGGCACATAGCTTTTCTCAAGCTGCTGTTGAGACGGTATGCATTGTTAGGTATGAATTCCCCTTTAAGACAAATAGAATAGGGATTGTGTCATAATAGAACCTTCATGCTACTTTTTAGTATAAATACCGTATATATACAGGTACCCATCTGCCTTTGAAGTATTTATTTTGTATTGCTGAACTTTAAACTAAAAACTGATAAAGTTGGTCAGGTTTGACAAAATTAATTAAAGGATAACTTTACTCTAAATATTAACTATATAAAAATGGAAAGTCCCTGGGGCAGGTATGTAGGATTGATTATTTCTACCTCACAATATCGTTTCTTTAAGGAGCTACAGCCTGTACAGTTTTCATTTGCCAGGTCAGTCCTGGACTAATCCTGTGTTAAAGATAGTGCTGAAGCCAGGAGGAAGACTGGCAGAATCAGTTTTCTTTGGGCTGGTGCTCCTCACAGAAACAATATTGGAAGGTACGAATTACCCGTCCCAAGTACTTTTCATTTTAATGGTGTTTTAAAAAAACTTAATGATTGTTATCCTTTAATATTTTTAATGTATCAAGTTTTTCACCCTGCATTGAATATTTTGTTCAGCAGAGGGCGCCATCTACCTAATTCTTGACCAGTCTCCTTTCTCTAGGAATCATGCAGCCGGTAATTTCTAATCTTATGGAGAAGACGCACTTTAAAACCCCCTTTAAATACACGTTGTTTCCCTGTGATAGTGATTGATTTGTCTCTGCGAGATGATGATTACAAATGAAACAAACCTATTCAAGACAATGCAGAATAAGCCGTGATGTCCCATATAACAGAGGGTTGGGTGGGGCAGTCAGACCCTCTCTGTGCTGATGTGGCAGAAACCACTTACAGAACAGGGTGGGTTTCAATTGGAATCTTCCATTAATCCTTCCAGGTACTTGCTGTGCGTAAACCCAGACATTCGGTGCAAAAAACGGTCTGTATTTGCGAAAACGCCCCAGTAAATGTATCATGCACGGCTGTTGAAATAGACCTGGGTTTTCTAGATATTGGTCTAAAATGGTGTTTTATTCTGAAAGCCGTTACCAAGAACCTCAATATGGCAACGCGCACACCAGCACTGCCAGTGAAATAATCAGAGCCTTAAAACACTTTATTAGACATTGTTGAAACAGAACTAAATAAAGTTCAGGCTATTGCATTTTTTTTATTGACCACTGTATGTTACTTTGTGTTGGTAAAATACTATTTAAAGTAGAACTACAACACTCTACTTACCTATAGCTCAAAGACTTATTAAAAGCATTTATTACTTCCCTTTCTGAATACTATCTAACCAAACGTGTCTCACGTGAAGTCAGCAAGTTCTGCAGTTACTTATTACATTACATGTTAATATCATGTGGCCATGTAAAAGCTATGAAAGATTTAGAATCATAGAAACATAGTCAGCCCTCACAATGACATATTTCCCTCACAATACCCGCACAGGTGTAAGTCTTACGTCACTTATGCGACCAGAGCTCAATGATTGGCCCCATTAAGCTTACACTTACGTGACCAGAGCTCAATGGCACCAATCAGCAGGGAGATTTAGAGGAGCCGCCAGTTAAAGGGCAATTATAGTGAGAAAATTGTTTTTTTTAAATTTCTTCTAATGTATCCTATAAGTCATCCCATCCACCAGGGTACCTTTAGTTTCTTTAAATTCTACATAGTCCCCGAGATATAAGCCTTTGAATATGCTGTGATTTGTAGGAGCTGCTACACCTCATCTGTCACTCAAAGGCACACACCCACACAATCCAAAGCTCCCATGCAGTACTGTCACACACTCTCTCACCCACACTATATGTACCATGTGCAACATATAGTCAAATGCTGTAGTGCTAAACACAATCAATAAACCATTAACCCAGCAATATGAGCATAACACACTATAAAACAGCCCCTCCCCCCCAAAAAAAATCTTATATACATACAAAACCAGTGACTCAAATGGAACACGAATACAGTATATATAATACAGTAATACAGACTATATACCAAACAAGACACACAGTGCAATGTATGAAATATATAGACTAAAGCAACTGAAATATAACAGGACAACAAGCAGTGTCACTGTGTTTGTGAAGGTCTCTCACTACAAGCTGCTGTTACACTGACTCTCTCTTCAGTGATTATGATCTCAGCTAAGCAGGGGGAGAGATATGAACTTTAGGTAAAAAGTAAAAAACAATTAGCAAAGTTAGAGAACAGGCAGAGTTCAGTAACTTACTTGTAAAGAATCTCAGCACCACTTGTTCTCCTCTCTCCCCCTCTGCCCCTCCCTTCAGCATATTGCTACTTATTCCACACTTTGATTGCTTGCAGTCTAGCTCTGGAAGGGAGGGGTCAACAAGGATTGCAGCACTTCATTTAAAGTCTTTCTACTGACAATGCTCGGACTCTGTATACAGCCCGTCACTGCTTGAGGGGGAGTAGACAGAGAGGGGAGGGGGACTACACAGCTTGGTACAAACTTCTGCCAGTGTGAAGAAACAAAGCCACACAGAAACATGAAAGTAAGGCAGCTTATACTAAGTGATCTATACATTGTATACAGACAAAGTTTTTTTTTCACTATAGTTGCCCTTTAAGGTTAAGCGCTGCAACACAAGCACAAAAAAAAAAGATCAAGGACTGCTGCCTTTGTAGAGAACCCAGAGGGCGTGCCATAAGCAACCTTTTCACATTGCTTCATGGTAGGAGCGGCCCTGATATCCTGCACAGGACAGGGCCTCCCTTTTTGTCACAAAGCTCACCCTACCTGATTTAACCTGATAGAACATGGGAGGAAATATTATCCATACATGGGACATGTGTTCATAGATGGATCTCTTCTGAAAATTCCTGAGAAGCTCCTCAAAGAAGTTTGTTGGTACAGAGACTCATTGGACTCTCTAGCTCTAAATTGGACCTTGGTGTTAGTAATGAAGATCATTAGAATCTATCCCAGTTCGTTCTGTATCCATCTCCCTACTGTAACATTGAACCAAATGTACTGGAGGTGCAGTCAAAACCCAGAAACTCCTAAACATATCTGTCCCTGTATCTGTCCCTGTATCTGTCCCTGTATCTGTCCCTGTCCCTGTATCTGTCCCTGAATCTGTCCCTGTATCTGTCCCTGTATCTGTCCCTGTATCTGTCCCTGTATCTGTCCCTGAATCTGTCCCTGAATCTGTCCCTGTATCTGTCCCTGTATCTGTCCCTGTATCTGTCCCTGTCCCTGTATCTGTCCCTGTATCTGTCCCTGTATCTGTCCCTGTATCTGTCCCTGTATCTGTCCCTGTATCTGTCCCTGAATCTGTCCCTGTATCTGTCCCTCTATCTGTCCCTGAATCTGTCCCTGTATCTGTCCCTGTATCTGTCCCTGAATCTGTCCCTGTCCCTGTATCTGTCCCTCTATCTGTCCCTGTATCTGTCCCTGTCCCTGTATCTGTCCCTGTATCTGTCCCTGTATCTGTCCCTGAATCTGTCCCTGTATCTGTCCCTGTATCTGTCCCTGAATCTGTCCCTGTATCTGTCCCTGTATCTGTTGACCAGCAGTGATTGGTTTATTGCACATATAGATCATTAACTGACCGGAGCACTATCAAATTTAACCCAATGCGCCTGGCAGTGGGGGAATTAAATTTAGGCAGGGTACACACACACGGGCAGATGTTATTTCAATTGGATTTCCGATTGAGTGCAACGATCAGAAATCTGATCGGAAGAACCACTCGAAGGTACCCCTCCTTGATTTACCGCTTGTTCCACAGATTTCCCCTTGCAATTTTCGGAGAGATGGGGACTTAAGATGGAAAATTTTCCACTTTGGCCAAACTTCCTGAGAAACGTTCCTGAGAAAACGCTCGATACAGTTTTTGATATTCGATTGAAATTGACTTTGTCTCCAGAGATCATCTTATTAGTAGTAGTCAGCATGGATTTATGAGAAATAGATCATGCCAGACAAATTTAATTGGTTTTTATGAAGAAGTGAGTAAGAAGTTAGATTCAGGCACAGCAGTGGATGTGGTATATTTGGATTTTGCAAAAGCCTTTGATACTGTGCCACATAGGCGACTAATGTATAAACTGAGGACTG
Source organism: Hymenochirus boettgeri (assembly GCA_019447015.1). NCBI lineage: Eukaryota > Metazoa > Chordata > Amphibia > Anura > Pipidae > Hymenochirus > Hymenochirus boettgeri. Next base: position 2,732,050 of record CM033470.1, read on the forward strand.
TTGGCCTTGAAGAAAACATTTGTTCATGGATAGAGAACTGGTTATTGGACCGCAAACAGAGAGTGGTGGTTAATGGAGCTACATCTATGTGGGCTAAAGTTCTAAGCGGAGTTCCTCAGGGTTCTGTACTGGGGCCGCTTCTGTTTAATCTGTTTATAAATGACTTAGAAGGGGCATTGAGAGCAAGGTCTCTGTGTTTGCTGATGACACTAAATTATGCAGAGCTTTGGAAACTTCCAATGATGTGCAAGTGCTGCAAGCAGACCTAGATAGATTATCAAAATGGGCAGCAGAATGGCAGATGAGATTCAATGTTGATAAATGTAAGGTGATGCATTTGGGATTTAATAATCCCTGTGCCACCTACACCATAAATAACTCTGTGTTAAGTGCATCTGAAATGGAAAAAGATTTGGGGGTTCTGGTAGATAACAGACTTAGCTGTAGCAAACAATGCCAGGTAGCAACAGCTAGAGCTAGCAAGATATTGTCTTGTATAAAGAGGGGAATGGAATCAAGAGAGAAAAATATTATTCTCCCTCTTTACAAGGCACTGGTAAGGCCACATTTGGAATATGCGGTGCCGTTTTGGAATCCCATATACAAAAGGGACATCTTGGAAATTGAGGCAGTTCAGAGAAGGGCAACTAAATTAATAAGGGGAATGGAGGGGCTTGAATATGCAGGCAGATTAGACAAGTTAGGGCTGTTTACATTGGAGAAGCGGCGGTTGCGTGGGGACATGATAACCTTATACAAATATATTAATGGGCCATACAATAAACTCTCTGGTGCATTGTTCACTAATAGGTCATATCAGAGGACTCGTGGACATCCTTTAAGGTTGGAAGAAAAGAAGTTTCATCTTCAAGTTAGGAGAGGTTTCTTTACAGTGAGAACGGTGAAACTGTGGAACTGTCTTCCAGCAGAGGTGGTAATGGCAAGTTCATTGAATAACTTTAAAAAAGGCCTGGATAAGTTTCTAAAACTAAAAAATATTGAGAATTACTGGTATTAATGCATATAGATCTGGTTGATCCAGGGATACTTTCCGATTGCCGTTTGGAGTCAGGAAGGAATTTTTTCCCCCCTTTTTTAGCTGGGGTTTTTTGCCTTCCTCTGGATCAACTGTTAGGTAGGGTTAAAAAAAAAAAAAAAAAAAAAAAAAAAGTGAATAGGTTGGACTTGATGGACGAATGTCTTTATTCAACCTTAATTACTATGTTACTATGTTACTATGTTACTATGAAATTACCGAATAGCTCAAAATATTGGTTAAGATATTGGCTGACAGTTTTCCGCAATTGATTGTCCGGTTCCACACTTTTGATTTTTCAGCTGACCATCTAAAACACGGAAATATCGATCGTTCGGCCCAAAAAAATCTTACCGTGCGTGCCCAGCCTAACGAATTGGTGGGACGTTGGTCATTTGACTTTAGACTGGTAACATAGCAACAAGCCAGCAGTTAGTTTTTACCTGGTGACTACAGTGAAACTTACACACACAAATTCTGATTGGCTGCTGTGGGTCACGCAGCTTTTCTGAGAATTCCACTTTAAATTAGGAGACTGGTGGATTTTCCCATTGCAGTGTTAAGCTGGTAAGAACAAGCTGCTTGCTAATGGATAACAAATCTTTACACAGAGCAATTTCTGGCTTTGTCATTGACGCATCCTCTGTTTGTATGGACAGATTCATTTAAGCAATTTGACACTCAGCATTCACTCGCAATTACAATTCTGCCGGCGCAGCAGGAGGGCCAAGGTAACGGAATCGAGCAGAACCCAGTGTTATTTCTAAATAATAAAATAAACCCTGTACGTTATCTGTATGTTTAATGCAGCCACGTGAGATGTGCTGAGTCCGCACAGTGTGATTAATGTTCTGGAGACCCGCGTGCAAAAAGAGGGATCTGGAAAGGCATTAGTGCCGGTAAACCAATATTCCACAGAATAATTGTATTATGGGAAGGGAACCATCGGTCGATCCAAATATCATCTTTAACATTAGAATGGAGTAAAAGAAAAGCCGAAACCCATTAACGTTACTTACAGAGAAAATCTTTAGGTAGAACTCTTGGCTTAAAAAACTGTCATTAAAGGGACAAAACGCACAAGATAACACAATGCAAGGCAAAGGGAGGACACAGAACATGAAATCAAGTTACAGTGACGCACAAAATAATGAGAAAGTAAAGTATCAGTAGCACAATAACATAATGTGAAAGTATAGTATCAATATGACAATAACATAATGAGAAAATATAGTATCAGTAGCACAATAACATAATGTGAAAGTATAGTATCAATAGCACAATAACATACTGTGAAAGTATATAGTATCGTATTAGCACATAACAATAATGATGAAAGTATAGTATCATAGCACCAATAACATAATGAAAGTATAGTATCATATAGCACAATAACATAATGTGAAGTATAGTATCAGTAGCACAATAACATAATGAGAAATATAGTATCAATAGCACATAACATAATGTGAGTATCTATTAGTAGCACAATACATATGAAAGTATAGTATCAGTAGCACAATAACATAATGTGAAAGTATAGTATCATTAGCACACAATAACATAATGAATATGTAAATCAGTAGCACAATAACATAATGTGAAAGTATAGTATCAGTACACAATACTAATGGAAAGTATAGTAATCAGTAGCACAATAACATAATGTGAAAGTATAGTATCATAGCACATAACATAATGGTAAAGTATAGTACAGTAGCACAATAACATAATGAGAAAGTATAGTATCATAGCACAATAACATAATGTGAAAAGTATAGTATCAATAGCACAATAACATAATGAGAAAGTATAGTATCAATAGCACAATAACATAATGTGAAAGTATAGTATCATTAGCACAATAACATAATGAGAAAGTATAGTATCAGTAGCACAATAACATAATGAGAAGTATAGTATCAGTAGCACAATAACTAAATGTGAAAGTATAGTATCAGTAGCCACAATAACATAATGTGAAAGTATAGATCAATAGCACAATAACATAATGAGAAAGTTAGTATCATACACAATAACAAATGTAAAGTATAGTATCAATAGCACAATAACATATGAGAAGTATAGTATCAATAGCACAATAAACATAATGTGAAAGTATAGTATCATTAGCACAATAACATAATGTGAAATTATAGTATCAATAGCACAATAACATAATGAGAAAGTATAGTATCAATAGCACAATACATATGAGAAAGTATGTATCAATAGCACAATAACATATGAGAAAGTATAGTATCAGTACACAATAACTAATGTGAAAGTATAGTATCATAGCACAATAACATAATGTGAAAGTATAGTATCAATAGCACAATAACATAATGTGAAAGTATAGTATCAATAGCACAATACATATGTGAAAATAGTATCAATAGCACAATAACATAATGTGAAAGTATAGTATCAATAGCACAATAACATAATGTGAAAGTATAGTATCAATAGCACAATAACATAATGTGAAAGTATAGTATCAGTAGCACAATAACATAATGTGAAAGTATAGTATCATATCCACAATAACATAATGTGAAAGTATAGTATCAATAGCACAATAACATAATGTGAAAGTATAGTATCAGTGCACATAACATAATGTAAAGTATAGTATCAGTAGCACAAAACATAATGTGAAAGTATAGTATCAATAGCACATAACATAATGTGAAAGTATAGTATCAAAGCAGCACAATAACATAATGTGAAAGTATAGTATCAATAGCACAAACATAATGTGAAAGTTAGTATCAATAGCACATAACATAATGTGAAGTATAGTATCAATAGCACATAACATAATGTGAAAGTAGTATCAGTACACAATAACATAATGAGAAAGTATAGTACATAGCACAATAACTAATGAGAAAGTATAGTATCAGTAGCACAATACATAATGAGAAAGTATAGTATCAATAGCACATAACATAATGGAAAGTATAGTATCAATAGCACAATAACATATGAGAAAGTATAGTATCAATAGCACAATAACATATGTGAAAGTGTAGTATCAGTAGCACAATAACATAATGAGAAAGTATAGTATCGTAGCACAATACTAATGTGAAAGTATAGTATCAATAGCACAATAACATAATGAGAAAGTATAGTATCAGTAGCACAATAACATAATGTGAAAGTATAGTATCAATAGCACAATAACATAATGTGAAAGTATAGTATCAATAGCACATAACATAATGTGAAATATAGTATCAATAGCACAATAACATAATGAGAAAGTATAGTATCAATAGCACAATAACATAATGTGAAAGTATAGTATCAGTAGCACAAACATAAGAAAGTATAGTATCAATCAAATAACATAATGTAAGTATAGTATCAGTAGCACAATAACATAATGTGAAAGTATAGTATCAGTAGCACAATAACATAATGTGAAAGTATAGTATCAACAGCACAATAACATAATGAGAAAGTATAGTATCAATAGCACAATACTAATGTGAGTATATATCATAGCACATAAACATAATGAGAAAGTATAGTATCATAGCACAATAACATAATGTGAAAGTTAGTATCAGTAGCACAATAACATAATGTGAAAGTATAGTAACAGTAGCACAATACACATAATGATAAAGTATAGTATCAGTAGCACAATACATAATGTAAAGTATAGTATCAATAGACAATAACATAATGAAAAGTATAGTATCAGTAGCACAATAACATATGTGAAAGTATAGTATCATAGCACAATACAATAATGATAAGATAGTATCAATAGCACAATAATAACATAATGTGAAATTATAGTATCAATGCACAATAACTAATGTGAAGTATAGTATCAAGTAGCACAATAACATAATGAGAATTATAGTATCAATAGCACAATAACATAATGTGAAAGTATAGTATCAATAGCACAATAACATAATGTTGAAAGTATATTATCAGTAGCACAATAACATAATGTGAAAGTATAGTACAGTAGCACAATAACATAATGAAAGTATAGTGTCATAGCACAATAACATAATGAGAAAGTATAGTATCAATAGCACAATAACAAATGTGAAATATAGTATCAGTAGCACAATAACATAATGTGAAAGTATAGTATCAATAGCACAATACACATAATGAAGTATAGTATCAATAGCACAATACATAATGAAAGTATAGTATCAGTAGCACAATAACATAATGTGAAAGTATAGTATCAGTAGCACATAACATAATGTGAAAGTATAGTATCAGTAGCACAATAACATAATGAGAAATATAGTATCAATCGCACAAAACATAAGAAAGTATAGTATCATAGCACAATAACATAATGAAAGTATGTATCAGTAGCACAATAACATAATGTGAAAGTATAGTATCATGCACAATAACATAATGAGAAAGTATAGTATCAATAGCACAATAACAATAATGTAAAAGAGTATCAGTAGCACAATAACATAATGAAAAGTATAGTATCAATAGCACAATAACATAATGTGAAATTATAGTATCAGTAGCACAATAACATAATTGGAAAGTATAGTATCAGTAGCACAATAACATAATGAGAAGTATAGTATCATTAGCACAATAACATAATGAGAAAGTATAGTATCAATAGCACAATAACATAATGAGAAAGTTAGTATCATGTAGCACATAACATATGATAAAGTAGTAGTATCAGAGCACTAACATAATGAGAAAGTATAGTATCAGTAGCACAATCATATGAAAGTAAGTATCAATAGCACAATAAACATAGAGAAAGTATAGTATCAGTAGCACAATAACATAATTAGAAGTATAGTATCAGTAGCACAATACAATGTGAAAATAGTATCAGTAGCACAATAACATAATGAGAAGTATAGTATCAGTATCACATAACATAATGTGAAAGTATAGTATCAGTAGCACAATAACATAATGGAAAGTATAGTATCAGTAGCACAATAACATAATGATAAGTAGTATCAATAGCCCAATAACATAATGAGAAATTATAGTTATCAGTAGCACAATAACATAATGAGAAGTATAGTATCAGTAGCCAATAACATAATGAGAAAGTATAGTATCATTAGCACAATAACTAATAGAAAGTATAGTATCATTAGCACAATAACATAATGAGAAAGTATAGTATCATAGCACAATAACATAATAAAGTATAGTATCAGTATCACATACCATAGTGAAAGTATAGTATCAGTAGCAAATAAATAATGTGAAGTATAGTTCATAGCACAATAACATAATGAAAGTAAGTATCAGTAGCACATAACCTAATGAGAAGTATAGTATCAATATAGCACAATAAAATAATGTAAGATGTATCATAGCACAAACTATAATGAAAGTATAGTATCAATAGCACAATAACATAATGTGAAAGTATGTACAATAGCACATATAAAAAATGTGAAAGTATAGTATCAATAGCACAATAACATAATGAGAAAGTATAGTATCAATAGCACAATCACATAATGTGAAAGTATGTATCAATAGCACAATAACATAATGTGAAAGTATAGTATCAATAGCACAATAACATAATGAGAAAGTATAGTATCAGTAGCACAATAACATAATGAGAAAGTATAGTATCAATGCAACAATAACATAATGAGAAAGTATAGTATCAATAGCACAATAACATAATGTGAAAAGTATAGTATCAATAGCACAATAACATAATGTGAAAGTATAGTATCAATAGCACAATAACATAATGAAAAGTATAGTACAATAGCCAAAAACATAATGTGAAAGTTAGTATCATAGCACAATACATATGAGAAGAAAGTATAGTATCAATAGCACAATAACATAATGAGAAGTATAGTATCAATAGCAACATAACATAATGTGAAAGTATAGTATCAATGCACAATAACATAATGAGAAAGTATAGTACATAGCACAATAACATAATGTGAAAGTAGATATCATAGCACAATAACATAATGAAGAAGTATAGTATCATACACAATAACATAGTAGAAAGTATGTATCATAGCACAATAACATAATGTGAAAGTATAGTATCAGTAGCACAATAACAAATGATAAAGTATAGTATCAATAGCACATAACATAATGTGAAAGTATAGTATCATAGCACAATAACATAATGATAAAGTATAGTATCAGTAGCACACAATAACATAATGGAAAGTATAGTTCAATAGCCAATACATAATGTGAAGTATAGTATCATAGCACAATACTAATGAAAGTATAGTATCAATAGCACAATAACATAATGAGAAAGTATAGTATCAATAGCACAATAACATAATGTGAAAGTATAGTATCAATAGCACAATACCATAATGTGAAAGTATAGTATCAATAGCACAATAACATAATGTGAAAGTATAGTATCAATAGCACAATACATAATGTGAAAGTATAGTATCAATAGCACAAATAACATAATGAGAAAGTATAGTATCAATAGCACAATAACATAATGTGAAAGTATAGTATCAGTAGCACAATAACATAAGTGAAGTATAATATCAGTAGCACATAACATAAATGTAAGTATAGTATCAATAGCACAATAACATAATGTGAAGTATAGTATCAATAGCACAATAACATAATGAGAAAGTATAGTATCAATGCACAATAACATAATGTGAAGTATATATCATACACAATAACATAATAGAAAGTATAGTATCAATAGCACAATAACATAATGTGAAAGTATAGTATCATAGCACAATAACATAATGTGAAAGTATAGTATCAATAGCACAATCCATAATGTAGTATAGTATCAATAGCACAAAACATAATGGAAATATAGTATCAATAGCACATAACATAATATGTGAAAGTTAGTATCAAAGCACAATAACATAATGAGAAAGTATAGTATCATAGCACATAACTAATGTGAAAGTATAGTATCAGTAGCACAATAACATAATGAGAAAGTATGTATCAATGCACATAACCATAATGTGAAAGTATAGTATCAATAGCACAATAACATAATGAAAGTATAGTATCATAGCACAATAACATAATGTGAAAGTATAGTATCAATAGCACAATAACATAATGTGAAAGTATAGTAACAATCCACATAACATAATGAGAAAGTATAGTATCATATCACAAACATAATGTGAAAGTATAGTATCAATACACAATAACATAATGAGAAAGTATAGTATCAATAGCACAATACCATAATGAGAAAGTATAGTATCATGCACAATAACATAATGTGAAATTATAGTATCAATAGCACAATAACATAATGAGAAGTATAGTATCAGTAGCACAATAACATAATGTGAAAGTATAGTATCAGTAGCACACATAACATAATGAGAAAGTATAGTATCAATAGCACAATAACATAATGAAAAGTATAGTACAATAGCACAATAACATAATTGAAAGTATAGTATCAGAGCACAATAACATAATGAGAAGTATAGTATCAATAGCCAATAACATAATGTGAAAGTAAGATATCTAGCACATAAACATAATGAGAAAGTATAGTATCAGTAGCACAATAACATAATGTGAAATAGTATAATAAATATAAGTAAGTATAGTTCATAGCACATAACATAATGTGAAAGTATAGTATCATAGCACAATAACATAATGATAAAGTATAGTATCAAAGCACAATAACATAAGTGAAAGTATAGTATCAATACACAATACTAATGTGAAAGTATAGTATCAATAGCACAATAACATAATGTGAAAGTATAGTATCAATAGCACAAACATAATGTGAAGTATATGATCAATAGCACAATAACAAATAAGAAAGTATAGTATCATAGCAACATACATAATGTGAAAGTATAGTATCAATAGCACAATAACATAATGAGAAAGTAAGTACAATAGCACAATAACATAATGTGAAAGTATAGTATCAGTAGCACAATAACATAAATTGAAAGTATAGTATCAATAGCACAATAACATATGTGAAAGTATAGTATCAATAGCACATAACATAGTGAAAGTATAGTATCAATAGCACAATAACATAATGTGAAAGTATAGTATCAAGTAGCACAATAACATAATGAGAAAGTTGTATCAGTAGCACAATCATAATGTGAAAGTATAGTATCAGTAGCACAATAACATAATGAAAATTAATAGTATCAATAGCACAATAACATAATGGAGAAAGTATAGTATCAATAGCACATAACATAATGTGAAAGTATAGTATCAATAGCACAATAACTAATGTGAAAGTATAGTATCAGTAGCACAATAACATAATGGAAAGTTAGTTCATACAGACATACATAATAAAAGTTATATTATCAGTAGCACAATAACATAATGTGAAAGTATAGTATCAATAGCACAATAACAATGTGAAAGTATAGTATCAGTAGCACAATAACATAATGTGAAAGTATAGTATCAATAGCACAATAACATAATGTGAAAGTATAGTATCAATAGCACAATAACATAATGTGAAAGTAAGTATCAGTAGCACATAACATAATGAGAAAGTATAGTATCAATAGCACAATAACATAATGTAGAAAGTATAGTATCAGTAGCACAATAACATAATGTGAAATATAGTATCAATGCACAATAACTAATGTGAAAGTATAGTATCAATAGCACAATATACATAATGAGAAGTATAGTATCAGTAGCACAATAACATAATGTGAAAGTATAGTATCAGTAGCACAAATACATAATGTGAAAGTATAGTATCAATAGCACAATAACATAATGAGAAGTATAGTATCAGTACAACAAAAACATAATGTGAAAGTAGTAACAATAGCAAATACATAATGGAAAGTATAGTATCAGTAGCACAATAACATAATGAAAAGTATAGTATCAATAGCACATATAACATAATGTGAAAGTATAGTATCATAGCACAATAACATAATGAGAAAGTATAGTATCAATAGCACAATAACATAATGTGAAAGTATAGTATCAGTAGCACAATAACATAATGAGAAGTATAGTATCAATAGCACAAATACATAATGTGAAAGTATAGTATCAGTAGCACAATAACATAATGTGAAAGTATAGTATCAATAGCACAATAACATAATGAGAAAGTATAGTATCAGTAGCACAATAACATAATTGAAAGTATAGTATCAATAGCACCTACATAATGAAAGTATAGTATCAGTAGCACAATAACATAATGTGAAAGTATAGTCAATAGCACAATAACATAATGAGAAAGTATGTATCAGTAGCACAACAACATAATGTGAAGTATAGTATCAATAGCACAATAACATAATGTGAAAGTATAGTATCAATAGCACAATAACATAATGTGAAAGTATAGTATCAGTAGCACAATAACATAATGTGAAAGTATAGTATCAATAGCACAATAACATAATGTGAAAGTATAGTTCATAGCCATAACTAGTGAAAGTATAGTATCAGTAGCACAATAACATAATGTGAAAGTATAGTATCAATAGCACAATAACATAATGTGGAAGTATAGTATCAATAGCACAATAACATAATGTGAAAGTATAGTATCAATAGCACAATAACATAATGGTGAAGTATAGTATCAATAGCACAATAACATAATGTGAAAGTATAGTATCAGTAGCACAATAACTAATGTGAAAGTAATAGTTCATCCACAATAACATAATGAGAAAGTATAGTATCAATACACAATAACATAATGAGAAAGTATAGTATCAGTAGCACAATAACATAATGAGAAAGTATAGTATCAATAGCACAATAACATAATGTGAAAGTATAGTATCAGTAGCACAATAACATAAGTGAAAGTATAGTATCAATAGCACAATAACATATGTGAAAGTATAGTTATCAATAGCACAATAACATAATGAGAAAGTATAGTATCAGTAGCACAATAACATAATGTGAAAGTATAGTATCAGTAGCACAATAACATAATGAGAAAGTATAGTGTCAGTAGCACAATAACATAATGTGAAAGTATAGTATCAATAGCACAATAACATAATGTGAAAGTATAGTATCAATAGCACAATAACATAATGTGAAAGTATAGTATCAATAGCAACAATACTAATGGAAAGTATAGTATCAAGTAGCACAATAACATTGTGAAAGTATAGTATCAGTAGCACAATAACATAATGAGAAAGTATATCAATAGCACAATAACATAATGATGAAAGTATAGTATCAATAGCACAATAACATAATGTGAAAGTATAGTATCAATAGCACAATAACATAATGAGAAAGTATAGTATCAATAGCACAATACATAATGTGAAAGTATAGTATCATAGCACAATAACATAATGTGAAAGTATAGTATCAGTAGCACAATAACATAATGTGAAAGTATAGTATCAATAGCACAATAACATTGAGAAAGTTATAGTATCAGTAGCACAATAACATAATGTGAAAGTATAGTATCAGTAGCACAATAACATAATGAGAAAGTATAGTATCAATAGCACAATAACATAAGAGAAGTATAGTATCAGTAGCACAATAACATAATGAGAAAGTATAGTATCAATAGCACAATAACATAATGTGAAGTATAGTATCATAGCACAAAACTAATGTAGAGTTAGTATCATAGCACAATACATAATGTGAAAGTATAGTATCAATAGCACAATAACATAATGTGAAAGTATAGTATCAGTAGCACAATAACATAATGAGAAAGTATAGTATCAGTAGCACAATAACATAATGTGAAAGTATAGTATCAGTAGCACAATAACATAATGTGAAAGTATAGTATCAGTAGCACAATACAATAATGAGAAAGTATAGTATCAGTAGCACAATAACATAATGAAAGTATAGTATCAGTAGCACAATAACATAATGTGAAAGTATGTATCATTAGCACAATAACATAATGTGAAAGTATAGTATCAGTAGCACAATAACATAATGAGAAAGTATAGTATCAGTAGCACAATAACATAATGTGAAAGTATAGTATACAGTAGCACAATACATAATGTGAAAGTATAGTATACAGTAGCACAATAACATAATGTGAAAGTATAGTATCAATAGCACAATAACATAATGAGAAAGTATAGTATCAATAGCACAATAACATATGAAAGTATAGTATCGTAGCAAATACACATAATGATAAAGTATAGTATCAGTAGCACAATAACATAATGAAAGTTAGTATCAATAGCACAATAACAAAATAATGAGAAAGTATAGTATCAATGCACAATAACATAATGAGAAAGTATAGTATCAGTAGCACAATAACATAATGTGAAAGTATAGTATCAATAGCACAATAACATAATGTGAAAGTATAGTATCAGTAGCACATAAACATAATGAGAAAGTTAGTATCAATAGCACAATAACATAATGTGAAAGTATAGTATCAATAGCACAATAACATAATGTGAAAGTATAGTATCAATAGCACAATAACATAATGAAAGTATAGTATCAGTAGCACATAACATATGAGAAATTATAGTATCATAGCACAATAACATAATGGAAAGTATAGTATCAGTATCAGTAGCACAATAACATAATGAGAAAGTATAGTATCAGTAGCACAATAACATAATGTGAAAGTATAGTATCAGTAGCACAAAACATAATGTGAAAGTATAGTATCAATAGCACAATAACATAATGGAAAGTATAGTATCAATAGCACAATAACATAATGTGAAAGTATAGTATCATAGCAACAATAACATAATGAGAAAGTATAGTATCAGATAGCAAAAACATAATGGAAAGTATAGTATCAATAGCAACATAACATAATGAGAAAGTATAGTATCAATAGACACAATAACATAATGGAAAGTATAGTATCAGTAGCACAATAAACATAATGGAAAGTATAGTATCAATAGCACAATACAATAATGTGAAAGTATAGTATCAATACAATAGCAACAATAACATAATGAGAAAGTATAGTATCATAGTACACAATAACAATGAGAAAGTATAGTATCAGTAGCACAATAACATAATGTGAAAGTATAGTATAGTAATGCACAATAACATAATGTGAAAGTTTAAATCAAGTAATCATACATGTGAAATAACTCATCAATAAGCACATAACATAATGAGAAGTATAGTATCAATAGCACAATAACATAATGGGAAAGTATAGTATCAGTAGCACAATAAATAATGAGAAAGTATAGTATCAGTACAGGCCCCCCCCCTCATGGTTTCAGGTTTACAAACACACATCATGTTTCATCAGGTTACAAACACACAACATGTCAGGTTACAAAACAAAAACATGTTTCAGGTTACAAACACACAACATGTTTCAGGTTACAAACACACAACATGTTTCAGGTTACAAACACACACATGTTTCAGGTTACAAACACACAACATGTTTCAGGTTACAAACACACCACATGTTTCAGGTTACAAACACACAACATGTTTCGGGTTACAAACACACAACATGTTTCAGGTTACAAACACACAACATGTTTCAGGTTACAAACACACATGTTTCAGGTTACAAACACACATGTTTCAGGTTACAAACACACAACATGTTTCAGGTTACAAACACACAACATGTTTCAGGTTACAAACACAAAACATGTTTCAGGTTACAAACAGACCAACATGTTTCAGGTTACAAACACCACAACATGTTTCAGGTTACAAACACACAACATGTTTCAGGTTACAAACAACACACATGTTCCATGTTACAAACACACCATGTTTCAGGTTACAAACACACAACATGTTTCAGGTTACAAACACAACACATGTTCAGGTTACAAACACACAACATGTTTCAGGTTACAAACACACAACAGGTTTCACAAGGTTACAAACACACACATGTTTCAGGTTACAAACACAACACATGTTTCAGGTTACACAACACACACATGTTTCAGGTTACAAACACACAACATGTTTCAGGTTACAAACACACACAACCATGTTTCAGGTTACAAACACACAACATGTTTCAGGTTACAAACACACAACATGTTTCAGGTTACAAACACACAACATGTTTCAGGTTACAAACACACAACATTTTCAGGTTACAAACACACACATTTCAGTTAACAACACACATCATGTTTCAGGTTACAAACACACAAATGTTTCAGGTTACAAACCACAACAATGTTTCAGGTTACAAACACACAACATGTTTCAGGTTACAAACAACACACACATGTTTCAGGTTACAAACACAAACTGTTTTTCAGGTTACAACACACACAACATGTTTCAGGTTACAACACACAACATGTTTCAGGTTACAAACACACAAATGTTTCAGGTTCAAACAACACACAACATGTTTCAGGTTACAAACACACACTATGTTTCAGGTTACAAACAACACACAATTTCAGGTTACAAACACACATCATGTTTCAGGTTACAAACAGACCAACATGTTTCAGGTTACAAACACACATCATGTTTCAGGTTACAAACACACAACATGTTTCAGGTTACAAACACACATGTTTCAGGTTACAAACACACAACATGTTTCAGGTTACAAACACACAACATGTTTCAGGTTACAAACACACAACATGTTTCAGGTTACAAACACACATCATGTTTCAGGTTACAAACACACATCATGTTTCAGGTTACAAAACACACAACATTTTCAGGTTACAAACACACATCATGTTTCAGGTTACAAACACACAACATGTTTCAGGTTACAAACACACAACATGTTTCAGGTTACAAACACACAACATGTTTCAGGTTACAAACACCATCTGTTCAGGTTACAAACACAAATGTTTCAGGTTACAAACACACATGTTTCAGGTTACAACACACAACATGTTTCAGGTTACAAACACACAACATGTTTCAGGTTACAAACACACAACATGTTTCAGGTTACAAACACACAACATGTTTCAGGTTACAAACACACATTGTTTCAGGTTCAAACACACAACATGTTTCAGGTTACAAACACACATCATGTTTCAGGACCCCAGAAGTACCTTTATTGTAGTAACTAGTTACTCTAGTTCATTCCTTAGCTCCCTATGCCACCCCAGAAGTACCTTTATTGTAGTAACTAGTTACTCTAGTTCATTCCTTAGCTCCCTATGCCACACCAGAAGTACCTTATTGTAGTACTAGTTACTCGTTTCATTCCTTAGCTCCCTATGCACCCCAGAAGTACCTTTATTGTAGTAACTAGTTACTCTAGTTCATTCCTTAGCTCCCTATGCTACCCCAGAAGTACCTTTATTGTAGTAACTAGTTACTCTAGTTCATTCCTTAGCTCCCTATGCTACCCCAGAAGTACCTTTATTGTAGTAACTAGTTACTCTAGTTCATTCCTTAGCTCCCTATGCTACCCCAGAAGTACCTTTATTGTAGTAACTAGTTACTCTAGTTCATTCCTTAGCTCCCTATGCCACCCCAGAAGTACCTTTATTGTAGTAACTAGTTACTCTAGTTCATTCCTTAGCTCCCTATGCATTGGTTTGTTATTTGTTGTGTTTTATTACCTTTAATCCCAGGGGGTTTGCAAAATATACGGGTCCTTTGTAATAGTTTGCCATTACCGTAAAACTTTTATAGTCGTGCCCTCTTTAGCCAACAGGCCGTAAATTGAATTTATGAAAGAAAATAATCCTCGGTTTTCCTACGTTTATCGCAAACAAAGGCCATTGTTTTTTTATTTTGTTCAGTGAGATTCCCCGTTGATTTCTTCACCTGAACGTCCCCCTGTGGCATCTGTAGTGCCCAAGGCCGTCTGGAAGGAAAAACATTTTGTTTCATTCTGAGCTTAATCAAATTTACAGCCATGAAAAAAAGACATTGGGATCATCTGATAATTAAAGGTCATCGCAAAGGTCATCTGATCCCCCCCCACCACCCGTTCTAATGGGAGACCACTGATAGAACAAAGGCGTCAGATTCATCTCTGTCTGCCACGAGCTGTGTTCTCTCTGTCTATAGGGAACATTTCACTTTCCTGGATAACTATAGTTTGTTTTAAGGCTGGGCACACGCAAGCAGCTTTTTTGGGCTGACCAATGTATCCGTGTACACGTGGTCACTAGGTACACACAATACACATGCAGGGTTATTCAATAAAAGTTCTTATCGTTAAAAATGGTGCTAATTTTGCCCCATCCAATCAGATGTTAGCTTTCAAATGTTAAAGGACAACTCCACCCTCATAAGAACATCTTTTAGAAATAATGGCCTCTTTATAATATGTTTATATATCATAGTTTGTCCTATGAATTCATTACTGTATGCCTGCTATGCTTCTGGAGGCCCCATGGAAACTGAGCCATTTAGAAACCTGTACTGAGCCTGTACTGAGCCTGGGCATGCTCAGAAGAGGCAGACAGGGGATTAACATTCAGTCATTGGCTGTGATGTCAACTGTCAAATCCATAACTGACAGTTACTAACTGGAAGAACCAGGAAGCAGAAATAGGGGAAACAGGACATTGTGCAGGATTTCAGGTTAGACTTACACCTTTCACATTTCAAACTATTACCGTTTAGGGTTTTGGGGGGTGATTTACCTGTATGTAAGTTTTCATTTTGGGACTGGACTTGTCCTTTAAGTAAGATCTGATTGGTTGGGGCAAAATTAGCACCATTTTAAACAGTAAGAACTTTTATTGAAGTACACATGGTCATTAGGATCACACATCCACTAGAACTATATATAGAATGATAGTTTCCAGTCATGGACAATTTAAAATAAACAGTTTATTTACCCTTTATTACAGCGAGTATCATTCATGGAAGCTCCTTATTTACGTGCCTGAATAATTGATGGGTATATTTGGGATCGATGTCTTGGCAGATCACGTTCATTTAAAGGCGTTTTATTAAATACCGGATAACGTCACCAAATACGAAAGATTCGGATCAGATTAACCATCATCAGGTCCCTGTCTGGGACACTTTCTAATCTCCGCAGCTGGCAGGGGATATGGAGCAACTGATTCTCCCTCTAGGCCCAGTGGACAGTAATAGTTGATTATTATCCGAGTTAATTGCCAACTGGCAGAGGTCCAGGTCTTGTGGTTGGTTTCACGGTTGGATGCCCGGAGTTTTTTTTTCAATGAGAATTAAGAATCAAAATGTATTTCCTTAAAAATCTTCCTGTCTGTATTGTTATATCCCTGGCGAAGCTTCTGTTCGCCCTTAGATAAAAAATGACAAACCCTGCATCATTTTATTCCCCTTAAAGGGGAAGTTCAGTGGAAAAAATACATTACACATAACTAGGTATTTTGCATATTCCCTTTTGAAAAATCAGTTGATTTTATCCCCTTTGCTGGGGTCAGTATTGAGCTGCAGTTTCAGGTTCTGTAATTATTCGTCTTCCCAGGATGCACCATTTCCTTGGAATGTTCCTAACAGTAATTTCCAATGATTGACTGTTGGATGGGTCACACATGCTCAGATCGCTACTGAGCGACTGGATCTACCCAGTGACTGAGACCATAATGGACACTATTAGGGGGTCCTGCTAACAGGAAGTCAGTATAATTATACACAGATCGATCACTAGAAGGGCAGATTAAAATGCTTCCTTTATTCTTGAACTTGTATGTATTTGTACTTCCCCTTTAATTGTAGCTCTTTTAATCTTTATTTTGTTTTCTTTTCCATAGTGTCTTCTATCACATACCACCCACTGTTCCTGGTGAAGTCTTCAGTGATGGTATCTGACCCCTATTGACAAAAAGAGTTGGACAGATACAATCAATTCCTTTAAAAGATTTGCCGATCAACTGTTCTTCATTCTGCTGCACTGGGACCAATACCGGAGAGTATTCTTGGTTTACTGAATGTACTGTGACATTCTCATTGGACTGTAGCTAAAGGGGAACTGTGGCCTAGATATAAAGTATCATCTAATAAAAAGAGCACACCCTTACCTTTAAAAGGACTCCAGGAAGATGCTTTTAGCTGCAGTCTATCCAAAGTTACAGCAGTATAAATGTTGGTGATTTCTGCTTACACAGTGAGCTGTGACATCATCAGCACCAGCAAGCCCCTGGCTTGAGCATGCTCACTTAAATTCTACTGCTGGGACAGAACATCATTAGCTGCAATTTAAGTCCCCCGCCTCAAGTTCTTATTTGGATTGACAGCAGATACAGTTGAGACACCATCTTGGACTTGTATGAAAGTTGTGAGAGACAGTTCCCCTATAATGTCTTTTTCTTACATGGTTCATGGGTATTTGGTGGGAACCAGCACTAAGCTTTCTTTCTCTCTGTTTGTTGAACCAATGACATCATGAAATAAGTAAATGGCCATTTAGGGCTAGGACACACTAGCGGGTTTTTGCACGATTGCTCGCGCGATTTCGCTTACAATGGAAATCATGGGAATGCAAAAATTCCCGCACAATCGCATGCGATAACGCACATGATTCTGTGCGTGTTTCTGGCGTGTTGCAGTGTGGCAATGTATATTCAATGTAAAACATGGGCAAGTCTCATCATCATGGTAGGTACCCCTAGTAAAACCCGCCCCAGCAGGGTCACTAAATACCGTGTTCTATTAATAACTAGCCAGTGAAATGATGAGTCTGTGTAAAATATATTTCATCGTGATCTTATCTAGATAGACCTCAATATAGTCTTCTATCTTCACAGAATGTCCCAACCAGAGAGATGTGAGGCTGAAGGTTCTACCTTGACTGTTCAAATGAATGTTAAACGGATTTAAGAGGTGAAATGTGAGATTATTATGTCTCGGGTCTGTCGGAGAGGGAAAGAAAAAAATCCATCACAGTAAGTGCCGATCAATAGAGGGACTTGTGTGTCGCATTTAAATGTTAATCAATCGCATTTTATTAAAAATTTAAATGGGAGATCATAGAGACAGAGGGAGAAATGATTGAGGGCAATTGGATCTTTGGCAAAGTTTATTAACAGGAGAATAAAGGGATATGAACTGTAATTCTTCCGGAGTTGATTGAGAAGAAGAAAATGCTCCTACGTGGGTTACAGACCTCATTGAAGTTCTGGGTTCTTTCTGGCAGATTTGGTTTGGGGCCCTAGGCAATGCAGGGATCTGGGGCCCTCATTCTCTACTCCATGTATAGGTCAGAATTTCTGAATAGAGACGTCCGAACTTCGGAAAAATTCGAAAATTCGCAAGCTGACCCATTAAAACCTATTATAATGAAAGATTCTTCGAAATACGAGGATTCTTCGGAAATACGGACCCGAACATGTGGCTTGCTCCGTCCCAAAATGCGAAAAATCGGCGAAATTTAGAATTTACGAGGATTTCTCGTATTTTCCCGTATTTTCGAAAATTTAGAAGGCTGAAAATCCGCGATATCCGCCGTCCGCGAACGAGGTAAATCCGCGAACTGGGCCATAACTATTTCTGAACCCATGGTATCGGAAAGTTCAGATACCCTGGTTTATCGTTAAAGTACAACATACGTTTACGCCATTACCGGTAGTAGTAGACTACCGCTATGATATTGTGTAGGCGATCGTACAATTCTGATCATCAACGAACTTTTATGATCACAATTGTACGACAGCATTCGTAATTTTATGACCTTGAACGTAAATGTATAATAGCTAAAAATAGCGATCGTTAAAGCTATTTCACGACACCGCTCCTTTATAAATATGCCCCATAGCCTAATTCCTAAGGGAGGTTGTCTTTAAAGAACGGTGATTTTAGTTTGCATTTTAGAAATTTGGGCTCCGAGAACACAAGTCAAGGGAGGGAACCCAGAGCACTAAAGGCTTCAGACTCGTTTGGAGAAGACAAATGGCCCTGTTCAGGCACCATAGAGATAGTACCAGTAATTTTATATCTAAAGCGAATGTGCAGAAATAAATCACTGCAAAGCATTTGTGTGTTCAAAGAAATCCACATCTGTTATCCTGGAATAGATTATCGAACAATCGCAATGATGGAACCCAATGTACATTACTGTATATTACCTGTATATCCCAAATGTTTCAATGGTGATCTCCATATATGGGGGTGGGGGTGACAATTTGAAACAGAAAACATCCCTATAAGAAGATCCATTTGGTATTTTCCTCCACTGGATCATAGAAATGTATTTCTTGAGTATTCACATTAGTCTTTACATTTGAAGAGCTCCATTAATTTGTTTATTGAGCAGATCACATCTCACAGAGTGTGGTGACCTTCTCAGCTAATAAAAATTGGTTTTCTTTCCCCAAATACCATGTTTGCTTAATTCACTCCGGAGTCCTGGGTGAAAATATTAATATTTACGCAGTTCCTAGTCTTAAAGGGTAAGTATAAAGATAGGTAAGTCTATTAATAGAGGTGATTTGTAAGTGTAAAGAGATTGGGCACAGAGAAAAGATTCTTATCTTGGGTTCATAAATTGTTCATCTACATTGTAAAATCTAATGTTGTATTTAACATTCATATCAAAACAAAATACCAGTAATATCACATCTACATACTTCCCATCATATAATGGGCCAAGACACTCCTAGATTCTCAAACATGTTCCTAAATCTACTCACCAGCCCTCGTTCCCTTGGATGTCTTCTTCTTAGCTTCCATGAATGGAAAAGGCCAGGAAGCTAAGCAGAAGACAGCCAAGGAAATGAAGACTGGGAAGTAGATTTAGGAGCATGTTTAAGCTGTAAAAACCTCATGAGGTTGAGGTTTTGGGGGGCAATTATGCTAGATTTGGGGGGTTGACATACCCCTTCAAACACTGGCTGCTGGATTGTACTTAACAGTGTTTCTCCAGTGGCCCTCCAGTTCAGCAGCCAGTGTTGACTTAACCCTAAACAGAGACTGGTAAATACAGACTGGTAAATATAAGATGCCCACCTCACTATAAAGCATGTGATTTATCAGTATTATTAGTCTTATTTGCCAGGATAAATTTACTTCTGACCATAGTTCCCCTATAACCAAATATTATTTACAATTATTGCAATGTTATATATTATATGGGCACCTTAATGATGTCATATACCAATTTTTTACCTCCCTCTGCAATGAATGATTAGATTAGCGCTATCTTGTATCATGTGTCTCCAGACACCACAAAGTAGATAGAAAGACCCAGTGTACTGTTTGTATATTTTATAAATATAAAGATGTAATCCATCTCTATTGACAATATGGTCATTAACCCAGTGGAATCTGCACACTGCCTTGGAGTGATCTTTAACTCCTCTCTTTCCTTCACCATCATATTAACAATGTCGCAAGGACCTGTCGTTTTTTCCTTCTTCGCAATATTGCCAAGATCCCCCCTTTCCTCTCTCCCTCCACTACTAAAATGCTCATCCTTGCCCTTATAATCTCCCGTCTTGACTACTGTAACATTCTACTGCTTGGACTCCCGACCTCATCTCTCTCCTCTCCAGTCTATCTTAAACTCGGCAGCTCGGATCATCTCACTCTCCTCCAAAAGAGAACCCACAACCCCGATACTCCAGTCCATAGGGTGGCTTCCCATCAAACAAAGAATCATATACAATACCCTGCTTTTAAC
The DNA here is from genome assembly GCA_019447015.1 of Hymenochirus boettgeri. Classification (NCBI taxonomy): domain Eukaryota; kingdom Metazoa; phylum Chordata; class Amphibia; order Anura; family Pipidae; genus Hymenochirus; species Hymenochirus boettgeri. The sequence continues at coordinate 2,753,664 of CM033470.1, forward strand.
CTTTAAATCCCTTCACTCTACTGCACCTCCCTACTTATCTTCTCTCTTGGTCCGTTATGTCCCAGGCCATGCCCTTCGCTCCTCGCAAGGAAATCTTCTCCGCAGACCCCAACTAACACTGCTGCCTCCTGCCTTAAACCATTCTCTCTTACTGCTCCCTACCTTTATAACTCTCTCCCTCTCTCGCTTCGCCTGGTGACATCCGTTAATACTTTCACATCTAGACTGTTATCCTACCTTTATAACTCTCTCCCTCTCTCGCTTCGCCTGGTGACATCCATTAATACTTTACAATCTAGACTGTTATCATACCTTTATAACTCTCTCCCTCTCTCCCTTCGCCTGGTGACATCCATTAATACTTTCACATCTAGACTGTTATCCTACCTTTATAACTCTCTCCCTCTCTCGCTTCGCCTGGTGACATCCATTAATACTTTCCCATCTAGACTGTTATCCTACCTTTATAACTCTCTCCCTCTCTATGCATTCGCCTGGACATCCATTAATACTTTCCCATCTAGACTGTTATCCTACCTTTATAACTCTCTCCCTCTCTCGCTTCGCCTGGTGACATCCATTAATACTTTCAAATCTAGACTGTTATCCTACCTTTATAACTCTCTCCCTCTCTCGCTTCGCCTGGTGACATCCATTAATACTTTCCCATCTAGACTGTTATCCTACCTTTCTGAGCATCAGCACTATTAATGATTGTTAGCCCTTTTAAGCACTTTGTACCCATCCCCCCCACTTGTATCTGTATGTTGTCCCTTCCACTTAGATTGTAAGCTCTTTGGGGCAGGGATCTCATTCCTAATGTGTCAAGGCTTGTTGCACTTATATCAATTTATACATCATTTATATATATGTATTCTTAACTGATGTATGAAATTGTATTTAACTTAAAGGGACAGTTCAGTGAAAATGATCAATATTTGTTGAATTGTTAGTTTGTGTAATGTCTTCTTAGTTATTCTACATATTCTCTCCCATTATGAAAAATCAGTTGATTTCACACCCTTTGCTGTTCCCTGCTGTTGACATTAGTGAGCTGACATTTCAGGTTCTAACGGTCCTTCTTCCCAGAATGCATTGTACCATGGAATGTTCCTAACAGTAATTCCTACTGATTGGCTGTTGGATGGGTCAAAGATGCTCAGATCTCTACTGAGCAACTGAATCAACCCGGGCGCTGGGACAAGGGCAAAACCAAAATGGTCTCTATTAGGGGTCCTGCAAACAGGAAGTCAGTATTTCGGTTGCATTTATTTAGAAATCACAGACACAATGCTGAATGGGCTGAATGGGCTATCTGTATAATGGCTTGCACTTATCCCCTGTATTTTATAATGTACAGCGCTGCGTACCCAAGTGGCGCTTTATAAATAAAATTATACATACATACATACATACATACAGTCAGATACAATACCCCTAACTGACATAGGTATGTAGATCTCTAGGAAGGTTCCATTTCATCCTTTATTATAATCTGCAAAAGAACCTGATCAAACACTGAAAAGTCGACAATCTCCTGGTGAAGTTAAGATTCCATGTGGGTGGGAAAGTTCGGTCTCATTGATCTGACATTAAACACTCATCCCTCGATATAATGGATCTATAGCTGGGTCACTCATCCCTCGATAGGATAGATCTATATCTGGGTCACTCATCCCTCGATATGATGGATCTATAGCTGGGTCACTCATCCTTCGATTGGATGGATCTATAGCTGGGTCACTCATCCCTCGATAGGATGGATCTATAACTGGGTCACTCATCCTTCGATAGGATGGATCTATAGCTGGGTCAATTCCTTCCTCGGATAGGATGGACCTATAACTGGGTCATCCATTCCTCGATAGGGACTGGATCTATAACTGGGTCACTCATCCTCGAAGGATGTGACTCATCCTATAACTGTGTCGTTCACTCATCCCTCGATAGGATGGAATCTATAACTGGGTAAACATCATCCCTCGATAGAATGGATTATAACTGGGGGTCACTCATCCTCGATATGGATGGATCTATGATGGGTATCATCCCTCGATAGGATGGATCTATAGATGGGTCACTCATCCTTCTGAGAGGATGGATCTATAGCTGGCCACTCATCCCTCGATAGATGGACCTATAAACTGGGGTCACTCATTCCTCGATAGGATGGATCTATAGTCTGGGTCACTCATCCTTCGATAGGATGGATCTCTATATGGGTGCACTCATTCCCCGATGGATTTGGATCTATAACGGGGTCCTCATCATCCTTCGATAGGATGGTCTATAGCTGGGTCACTCATCCCTCGATAGGATGGACTATAAACTGGGTCATACTCTTCGATGAGGATCTATAGCTGGGCCCACTATCCCTCGAATAGGATGGATCATTAGCTGGGTCAATATCCCTTCGATAGGATGGTCTAACTGGTCACATCCCTCGATATGATGGATCTATAGCTGGGTCACTCATCCCGCGATAGGATGGACCTATATCTGGGTATCATTCCTCGATGGATGGATCATAGCTGGGTCATCATCCCTCGATAGGCTGGATATATAACTGGGTCACTCATCCCTCGATAGGATGGATCTATAGGAGGGTCACTCATCCTCGATAGGATGGATTATAGCTGGGTCACTCATCCTCGATAGGATGGATCTATAACTGGGTCATCATCCTTCGATAGGATAGATCTATACTGGGTCACTCATCCCGTCGATAGGTGGATCTATAACTGTGGTCACTCACCTTCGATAGGACGGATCTATAGCGGGGTATCATCTCTCGATAGGATGGATCTTCAAGTGGGGGATCACTGCATCACCTCGATAGGATGGATCTTAGAGCTGGGTCACTCATCCTCGATAGGATGGATCTATAGTGGGTGTCTGGTCACTCATCCATTGAGAGGATGGATCTATAGCTGGGTCATCCTCCCTGATAGGATGGATTATAGCTGGGGTCACTCATCCCTCGATAGGATGGATCTTCATGCTGGTCACTCATCCCTCGATAGGATGGATCTATAGCTGGGTCACTCATCCCTCGAAGGATGAGGATCTATAGTGGGTCACACTCACCTAGATAGGATGGATTTCTATAGCTGGGTCAACTCATCCCCTGATAGGCATGGATCTTGCTGGGCCCCTGGCTCACTATCCCTCGATAGGATGGATCTATAGCTGGGTCACTCTCCCTCGATAGATCGGTAGGAATCATAGAAGCTGGTCATCCACTAATCCCTCGATTAGGATGGATTCTATGCGGGCACTCAATCCCTGATAGGATGGACTAGGATGGATCTTAGTGGGTCACTTCATCCTTGATAGGATGGATTTTCAGCTGGGTCACTCATCCCTCGATAGGATGGATCTATAGCTGGGTCACTCATCCCTCGATAGGATGGATCTATAGCTGGTCACTCATCCCTCGATAGGATGGATCTATAGCTGGGTCACTCATCCCTCGATAGGTGGATCTATAGCTGGGTCACTCATCCTCGATAGGATGGATCTTAGCGGGTACTCAACCTCGTAGGATTGGATCTATATGGGGTCACTCATCCCTCGATAGGATGGATCTATAGCTGGGTCACTCATCCCTCGATAGGATGGATCATAGATGGGTCCTATCCTCGATAGAGGTAGGATGATCTACTAGAGGGTCACTCATCCCTCGATAGGATGGATCTATAGCATGGGTCACCATCCTCGATAGGATGGATTATATGCTGGGCCACTCATCCCGATAGGATTGATCTATAACGGGGTCACTCATTCGATAGGATGGATCTATAGCTGGGTCACTCATCTCGATAGGAGGATCTATACTGGGTCACTCATCCTCGATAGGATGGATCTATAACTGGGTCACTCATCCTCGATAGGATGGACATATAGCTGGGTCACTCATCCCTCCATAGGATGGATCCTATAACTGGGTCAACTCATCCTTCGATAGGAGGATCTATAGCTGGGCCACTCATCCCTCGATAGGATGGATCTATAGCGGGTCACTCATCCTCGATAGGATGGGCTCTATGTACGGGTCACTCATCCCTCGATATGATGGATATAGCGGGGTCAATCATCCCTCGATAGGATGGACGATAATCGGGTCACTTCATTATCGTAGGATGGATCTATAGCTGGGTTCACTCATCCTCGATAGGAGGGATCTTTACTGGCACTCATACCTCGATAGGATGGGATCTATAGATGGGTCACTTATTCCCTCGATAGGATGGAATCTTAGATGGTGGGTCACTCATCCTTCGATGAGGATGGATCTATAGCTGGGTACACTCATCACCTCGATAGGATTAGATCTATATACGTGGCGTCACTATCCCTCGATAGGATGGATCATAGGAGACAAGGGTCACATCCACTCGTGAGGATGGATCTATAGCTGGGACTCATCTCTCGATAGGAGGATCTATAGAAACTGGGTCACTCATCCCTCGATAGGATGGTCTATAGCTGGGTCACTCATCCTTCGAAATAGGAATGGGATCTATAGATGGGCTCACTCATCCCTCGATAGGATGGATCTTATACGATGGGTCACTAATCTCGATGGATGGACTCTTAGAGGGGGTCCACTCATCCCTCGATAGGAATGGATCTATAGTGGGTCACTCATCCCTGATAGAGGGATCTAACTGGGGCACTCATCCCTCGATAGGATGGATCTATAGCTGGGCATCACTCATCCCTCGATGAGGATGGATCTATAGCTGGGTCACTCATCCCTCGATGGGATGGATCTATAGCTGGTCTACTCATCCCTCGATAGGATGGATCTATAGCTGGGTCCCTCATCCCTCGAAGGATGGACCTATAATGGTCAATCATTCTCGATAGGATGGATCTATAGACTGGGTCCACTCATCCCTCGAATAGGATGGATCCTATAACTGGGTCACTCATCCCTCGACTAGGATGGGATTTTAGAATGGGTCACTCATCCTCGATAGGATGACATAGCTGGCATCATCCATCTAGGATGGATCTATAGCTGGGCCACTCATCCTCGATAGGATGGATCTATTACGGGTCCAGTCACCGATAGGAAGATCATCGTCACTCATCCCCGTAGGAGATGGACTATACTGGGTCACTCACCTGACCAACACGACTAAAGAGATGGATCGATAGCTGGGTCACTCTCCTCGATAGGAGGGATCTATACTGAGGTCACTGAACATCCCTCGATAGGATGGATCTATAGCTGGTCGTATGATTCTCACTCATCCCTCGATGAGGATGGTCATCTCATAGGACTCCTGGCTGGTGGCACTCATCCTCATGAGGATGGATCTATAATCTGGGTCAATCATCCCTCGATAGGATAGATCTATACTGGGTCACCTCATCCCTCGATAGGATGGATCTATAACTGATGGTCACTCATCCTTCGATAGGAGGATTCTATAGCGGGGTCACTCATCCTCGATAGGTAATACGGGGTCACTTCCCCTATAGGAATCTTAGGGACACTCATCCCTCGATAGGATGGATCTATAGACTGGGCACTCATCCCCGATAGGAGGATCTATAGAGGGGTCACTCATCCCTCGATGATTATGGGCATGGATCTATAGGATGGGTCACTCATCCCATCGATAGGATGGATCTATAGCTGTGGGCACTCATCCCTCGATAGGATGGATCTTAACGGGTCACTACCTCGATTAGGATGGGATTATAGTGGGTCACTCATCCCATCGATAGGATGGATCTATAGCTGGGGTCACTCATCCCTCGATAGGATGGGTACTCTATAGGGATCTATAGTGGGTCACTCACCCTCGTGATAGGATGGATATATAGGGTCACTCATCCTCGATAGGATGGATCTAAGCTGGGTCACTCATCCTCGATAGGATGGATCTTAACTGGGCACTCATCCCTCGATAGGATGGATCTAGACTGGGTCACTCATCCTCGATAGGATGGAGTCTATAGCTGGGGTCACTCATCCATCGATAGGATGGATCTATAGCTGGGTCACTCATCCCTCGATAGGATGGATATTAGCTGGGTCACTCATCCCTCGATAAGAAGGGATCTAATAACTGGGTCACATCCTCCTCGACTAGGATAGATCTATAGCTGGGTCACTATCCCGATAGGATGGATTATCTATAGATATCACTCATCCCTCGATAGGATGGATCTATAGAGGGTCACTCATCCTTCGATAGGATGGATCATATCTGGGTCACTCATCCCCTCGATAGGATGGATCTATAGCTGGGTCAACACTCCCTCACTAGAAGGATGGATTCTATAGCGGGGTCACTCATCCCCGATAGGATGGATCCTTAGCTGGGTCACCATCCTTCGATACGGACGAGGATCCTATTGGGTACGGGGCCACTCATCCCTAGATAGGATGGATCTATAGCTGGGTCATCATCCCTCGATGGAGGTCTTTACTGTCACATCCCTCGATCAGATGGATCTATAGCTGGGTCCACTCATCCCTCGATAGGATGGATCTATACTGGGTCACTCATCCCTCGATAGGGAGGATCTATAGCGGGGGACTTCATCCCTCGATCTGGGGATGGATCTAAAACGGGTCACTCATCCCTCGATAGGATGGATCTATAGCTGGGTCACTCATCCTTCGATAGGATGGATCTATAGCTGGGTCACTCATCCCTCGATAGGATGGACCTATAACTGGGTCACTCATTCCTCGATAGGATGGATCTATAACTGGGTCACTCATCCCTCGATAGGATGGACCTATAACTGGGTCACTCATCCCTCGATAGGATGGATCTATAACTGGGTAACTCATCCCTCGATAGAATGGATCTATAACTGGGTCACTCATCCTTCGATAGGATGGATCTATAGCTGGGTCACTCATCCCTCGATAGGATGGATCTATAGATGGGTCACTCATCCTTCGATAGGATGGATCTATAGCTGGGCCACTCATCCCTCGATAGGATGGACCTATAACTGGGTCACTCATTCCTCGATAGGATGGATCTATAGCTGGGTCACTCATCCTTCGATAGGATGGATCTATATCTGGGTCACTCATCCCTCGATAGGATGGATCTATAACTGGGTCACTCATCCTTCGATAGGATGGATCTATAGCTGGGTCACTCATCCCTCGATAGGATGGACCTATAACTGGGTCACTCATCCCTCGATAGGATGGATCTATAGCTGGGTCACTCTCTCGGATAGGAGGATCTATAGCTGGGTCACTCATCCTTCGATAGGAGGATCTATATCGGGTCACTCTCATCCCGCGTAGGTGGATCTATACTGGGTCACTCATCCTTCGAAGGATGGATCTATAGCTGGGTCATCATCACCCTAAATGGATGTGGCCCTCTTTATTAACTGGGTCACTCATCCTTCGATAGGATGGATCTATAGCTGGGCACTCATCCTCGATAGGATGGATCTATAGCTGGGTCATCATCCCTCGATAGGAGGGTCTATAGGGTTCACTCATCCCTCGATATGATGGATCTATAGCTGGGTCTCATCTCGAGGACAACGGTGTCCTCATATCCGTAGGATGGATTATAGCTGGGTCACTCATCCTCGATAGGATGGATCTATAAATGCGGTCACTCACTCCGAAGGATGGATATATTAGCTGGGTCACTAATCCCTCGATAGGATGGATCTTATAGTGGGTCACTCATCCCTTCGATAGGATGGATCTATAACTGGGTCACTCATCCCTCGATAGGATGGATCTATAGTGGGTCACTCATCCCTCGATAGGATGGATCTATAACTGGGTCACTCACCTCGATAGGACGGATCTTACTGGGTCACTCATCTCTCGATAGGAGGATTATAACTGGTCACTCATCCCTCGATAGGATGGATCTATACTGAGGTCACTCATCCCTCGATAGAGGGATTATAGATGGTCACTCACCTTCATAGATGGATCTCATGGGGTCACTCATCCCTCGATAGGATGGATATGTCAGCTGGGTCACTCATCCCTCGATAGGATGGATCTATAGATGGGTCCACTCATCCCTCGATAAGGGGGAATCTATAGTGGGTCACTCATCCCTCAATAGGATGGATCTATAGCTGGGTCACTCATCCTCGATAGGATGGAATATAGCTGGGTCACTCATCCCTCGATAGGATGGATCTAAGTGGGTCATCATCCTTCGATAGGATGGATCTATAGCTGGGTCACTCATCTCGAAAGGAGGAACTATAACTGGGTCACATTTCGATAGGATGGATCTATAACTGGTCACTCATCCCTCGATAGGATGGACTATAACTGGGTCACTCATCCCCTCGATAGGAAGTGGATCTATAAACTGGCGTCACTCATCCTTCGATAGGAGGATCTATAGCTGGGCCACTCATCCCTCGATCAGGATGATCTATAAGCTGGGTCACTCATCCCTCGATCGGATGGGTATTTACTGGTCTCACCTCGTGATGGGTAGTCAGGGTCACTCATCCCTCGATAGCGATGGGGACATATCGGGTCCACTTCATTCCTCGATAGGATGGAGTCTACGATCCCTGGGTAAATCATCCTCGATAGGAGGATCTATAACTGGGTCACTCATCCCTCGATAGGATGGATCTATAGTGGGCTCACTCATCCCTCGATAGGATGGATCTATAGCTGGGTCACTCATCCTCGATAGGATGGATCTATAACTGGGTCACCACCCTCGATAGGATCTAGATCTATACTGGGTCACTCATCCCTCGATAGATGGACTATAATGGGTCACTATTCTCGATAGGACGGTCTATAGCTGGGTCACTCATCTTCGATAGGGGGATCTATAACTGGGCACCTATCCATGATGGATGGTCTATAGCTGCCCCCGGTCATTCACTCCTTCGATAGGATGGATCTATAGACTGGGTCACTCATCCCTCGATAGGAGGATCTATAGATGGGTCACTCATCCTCGATGATAGATGGATCTATAGCTGGGTCACATCATCCCTCGATAGGATGGATCTAGCTGGGTCATTCCCTCGCGATAGGATGGATCTATAGCTGGTCACTCATCCTCGATAGGATGGATCTATAGCGGTCACTCATCCCTCACGATAGGATGGATCTATAGCTGGGTCACTCATCCCTCGATAGGATGGATTTCAGTGGGTCACTATCCCTCGATAGGATGGTCTATAGCTGGGTCACTCATCCCTCGATAGGATGGATCTGAGCTGGGCACTCATCCCTCGATAGGAATGGATCGTAGCTGGGTGCACTCATCCTCGATAGGATGGGTCTATAGCTGGGTCACTCATCCCTCGATAGGAGGATCCTATGAGTGGGTCACTCATCCCTCGATAGGATGGATCTTCAGCTGGGTCCTACTCATCCCTCGATAGGTGGATTATAAACTGGGTCACTCATCCTCAATAGGATAGATCTATAGCTGGGTCCCTCATCCCTCGATAGGATGGATCTACTAGATAGGTCACTCATCCCTCGATAGGATGGATCTATAGAGGGTCACTCATCCTTCGATAGGAGGGATCTATGTATCTGGGTCACTCATCCCTCGAGATAGGATGGAATCTAAACGGGTCATCATCCTTCGATAGGATGGGATCTATAGCGTGGGTCACTCATCCCTCGATAGGATGGACCATAACTGGGTCACACATCCTTCGATAGGAGGATCTATAGCTGGCCACTCATCCCTCGATAGGATGGATCTATAGCTGGGTCACGTCCATCCCCGATAGGATGGGTCTATTACTGGGTCACTCATCCCTCGATAGATGGATCTATAGCTGGGTCACTCATCCTCGATAGGATGGGACTTATCTGGGTCACTCAGTTCCTCGATAGGATGGATCTTATAGTGGGTCACTCATCCCTCGATAGGATGGATCTATAATCTGTGGTATAGCGGTCATCCCTCGATAGGATGGATCTATAGCTGGCGTCACTCATCCCTTTAGGATAGTGAGGATGGATCTATAAATGCTGGGTCACTATCCCTCGATAGGATAGATCTATACTGGGTCACTCATCCCTCGATAGGATGGATCTATAACTGGGTCACTCATCCTTCGATAGGAAGGATCTATAGCTGGGTCAATCATCTCTCGATAGGAGGGATCTATAACTGGGTTCACATTCCCTCGATAGGATGGATCTATAGCAGGGTCACATCATCCTTCGATAGGAGGATCTAAGTGAGGACTCATCCCCGATAGGATGGATTATAGGGTCACTCATCCCTCGATAGGATGGATCTTAGCTGGGTCACTCATCCCTCGATAGGATGGATCTAAGCTGGGTCATCATCCCTCGAAGGATTGGATTATAGCTGGGTCACTCATCCCTCAATAGGATGGTCTATAGCATCGGTCGGTTCACTCATCCCTCGATGCGGATGGATTTTTCAGCTGGGTTCACTCATAATCGACTCTAGGATGGATCTATAGCTTGCGGTTCACTCATCCCTCGATAAAATGGATCTTCAGTGGGTCACTCACTCCCCTCGATTAGGATGGATCTATAGCTGGGTCACTCATCCCTCGATGAGGCATGGCCTCTCCCTTAGATGGGTCAACCATCATCCCTCCGATAGGAGGATCTATAGGTGGGTCACTCATCCTCGATAGGATGGATCTTAGCTGGGTCAACCATCCCCGATAGGATGGATCTATAAACTGGGTCACTCATCCCTCGATAGGATGGATATCTATAGCTGGGTCACTCATCCCTCGATAGGATGGATCTATAGATGGGTCACTCATCCCTCGATAGGTGGATCTAAGATGGGTACTTATAAAGGTAGGATAATAGTCTAGATGGGAAAGTATTAATGGATGTCACCAGGCGAAGGGAGAGAGGGAGAGAGTTATAAAGGTAGGATAACAGTCTAGATGTGAAAGTATTAATGGATGTCACCAGGCGAAGGGAGAGAGGGAGAGAGTTATAAAGGTAGGATAACAGTCTAGATGGGAAAGTATTAATGGATGTCACCAGGCGACGGGAGAGAGGGAGAGAGTTATAAAGGTAGGATAACAGTCTAGATGGGATTTATTGATACATAAAGTAGAGTTGGGAAAGGGTTTGTCACTGTGAGACGGTAAAGCTATGGACTGTTTCCAGTGGACTGTTGTTATGGCAGGTTCATTGGTCAGTTAATAAAAAGCTGGATGGGTTCTACAACAAGGAATGTTACAAGTTACTGGTATTGATCATAAAGTAGAGTTGGGAAAGGGTTTTGCACTGTGAGAACGGTAAAGCTATGGAACTGTCTTCCAGTGGATGTTGTTATGGCAGGTTCATTGGTCAGTTTAATAAAAGCGTGGATGGGTTTCTACAAACAAGGAATGTTACAATTACTGGTATTGATACATAAAGTAGAGTGTGGGAAGGGTTTGTCACTGTGAGAACGGTTAAAGCTATGGAACTGTCTTCCAGTGGATGTTGTTATGGCGAGGTTCATTGGTCAGTTTAATAAAAAGCTGGATGGGTTCTACAAACAAGGAATGTTGACAAGTTACTGGGATTCATACATAAGTAGAGTGGGAAAGGGTTGTCACTGTGAGAACGGTTAAAGCTATGGAACTGTCTCCAGTGGACAGTTGTTATGGCAGGTCATTGGTCAGTTTAATAAAAAGCTGGATGAGTTTCTAAAACAAGGAATGTTACAAGTTACTGGATTGATAATAAAGTAGAGTTGGGAAAGGGTTGTCACTGTGAGAACGGTAAAGAACTATGGAACTGTCTTCCAGTGGACGTTGTGTATGCAGGTTCATTGGTCAGTTTAATAAAGCTGGAGAGTTTCTACAAACAAGGATGTTGCAAGTTTACGGGTATTGATACATAAAGTAGAGTTGGGAAAGGGTTTGTCACTGTGAGAACGGTAACAGCTATGGAACTGTCTTCCAGTGGACGTTGTTATGGCAGGTTCATTGGTCAGTTTAATAAAAAGCTGGATGAGTTTCTACAAACAAGGAATGTACAGTTACTGGTATTGATATATAAAGTAGAGTTGGGAAAGGGTTTGTCACTGTGAGAACGGTAAAGCTATGGAACTGTCTTCAGTGGACGTTGTTATGGCAGGTTCATTGGTCAGTTAATAAAAAGCTGGAGAGTTTACAAAAAGGAATGTTACATGTACTGGTATTGATACATAAGTAGAGTTGGGAAAAGGTTTGTCACTGTGAGAACGGTAAAGCTATGAACTGTCTTCCAGTGGAGTTGTTATGGCAGGTTCATTGGTCAGTTTAATAAAAAGCTGGATGAGGTTTTACAAACAAGGAATGTTCAAGTTACTGGTATTGATATATAAAGTAGAGTTGGGAAAGGGTTTGTCACTGTGAGAACGGTAAAGCTATGGAACTGTTCTTCCAGTGGACGTTTGTTATGGCAGGTTCATTGGTCAGTTAATAAAAAAGCTGGATGAGGTTTTCTACAACAAGGAATGTTACAAGTTATGGTTCTTTTCTTGTTCTTTGTATGATACAAAAGTAGAGTTGGGAAAGGGTTGTACTGTGAGAAGGTAAAGCTAGGGAATGTCTTCCAGTGGACGATGTTTATGGCAGGTTCATTGGTCGTTTAAAAAAAGCTGGATGGTTTCTACAAACAAGGAATGTTACAAGTTACTGGTATTGATACATAAAGTAGAGTTGGGAAAGGGTTTTTACTGTGAGAATAGTCACAAGCTATGCGGAAATCCATTAATACTCGTTCCCATCTATGACTGTTATCCTACCTTTTATAACTTCTCCCTCTCTCCCCGTCTTCGCTGGTGACATCCATTAATACTTTCCCATCTAGACTGTGTATCCTACCTTTATAACTCTCTCTCCTCTCTCGCCTTCGCCTGGTTACATCCATTAATACTTTACATCTAGACTGTTATCCTACCTTTATAACTCTCTCCCTCTCTCTCGCTTCGCCTGGTGACATCCATTAATACTTTCACATCTAGACTGTTATCCTACCTTTATAACTCTCTCCCTCTCTGCCCGGGTGACATCCATTAATACTTTCCATCTAGACTGTGATCCTACCTTATAATCTCTCCCTCTCCGCTTCCCGGTGACATCCATTAATACTTCACATTAGACTGTATTCTCACCTTATAACTCCTCCCTCTCTCGCTTCCTGGTGACATCCATTAATATTTCACATCTAGACTGTTATCCTACCTTTATAACCTCTCCTCCTCTCGCTTCGCCAGGTGACATCCATAATACTTTCAACATCTAGACTGTTATCCTACCTTTATAACTCTCTCCCTCTCTCCCTTCGCCTGGTGACATCCATTTATACTTTCACATCTAGAATGTTATTACCTTTATAACTCTCTCCCTTCTCCCTTCGCGCTCCGGTGAAATCCATTAATACTTCCCATCTAGACTGTTATCCTACCTTTTATAACCTCTCTCCCCCTCTCTTGCCCTCGGTGACATCCATTAATACTTTCCCATCTAGACTGTTTATCCTACCTTTATAACTTCTCCTCTCTCCCTCCCTTCGCCCTGGTGACATCCATTAATACTTTCCCATCTAGACTGTTATCCTACCTTATAACTCTTCCCTCTCTGCTTCCTGGTGATATCCATTAATACTTTCCCATCTAGACTGTTATCCTACCTTATAACTCTCTCGCTTCGCTGGTGACATCCATTAATACTTTCACATCTAGACGTTATCCTACCAACACCCCCACCCAGCCTCCGCAACCCCCCCGCTCGCCTGGGGACATCCATTAATATTTTCCCATCTAGACTGTTATCCTACCTTTATAACTCTTCCCTCTCTCGCTTCGCCCTGGTGACATCCATTAATACTTTCACATCTAGACTGTTATCCTACCTTTATAACTCTTCTCCCTCTCGTCCTCGGTGACATCATAATACTTTCCATCTAGACTGTTATCCTACCTTAAACTCTCCCCCTCTCTCGCTTCGCCTGGTGACATCCATTAATACTTTCCCATTAGACTGTATCCTACCTTTTATAACTCTCTTCCCTCTCTGCTTCGCCTGGCATCCATTAATACTTTCACATCTAGACTGTTACCTACCTTTTATAACTCTCTCCCTCTCTCGCTCTGCCGGGTGACAACATTAATACTTCACATCTAGACTGTTATCCTACCTTTATAAACTCTCTCCCTCTCTCCCTTCGCCGGGTGACATCCATTAATAACTTTCCCATCTAGACTGTTATCCTACCTTTATAACTCTCTCCCTCTCTCGCTTCCCCTGGTGCATCCATTAATACTTTCACATTAGACTGTTATCCTACCTTTATAACTCTCTCCCTCTCGCCCTTCGCTGGTGACATCCATTAATACTTTCCCATCTAGAATGTTATACCTACCTTATAACTCTCTCCCTCTCTCCTTCCCTCGGTGACATCATTAATATTTCCCATTAGAGCTTATCCTACCTTATAACTCTCTCCCTCTCTCGCTTCGCCTGGTGACATCATTAATACTTTCCATCTAGACTGTTATCCTACCTTTATAAACTCTCTCCCCTCTGCTTTTTCCCTGGTGACATCCATTAATACTTTCCAATAGACTGTTATCACCTACCTATTACCTCTCACCCTCTCGCTCGCCTGGTGAAATCCCTAAAACTTCCCATTAGACTGTTCTCTACCTTTATAACTCTCTCCCTCTCTCTTCGCCTGGTGACATCATTAATACTTTCCCATCTAGACTGTTATCCTACCTTTATAAATCTTCCCTCTCTCGCTTCGCCTCGGTGACATCCATTAATATTTCCCATTAGATGTTCTATCTACCTTTATAACTCTCTCCCTCCTCGCTTCGCCTGGGACATCCATTAATACTCTCACATCTAGACTGTTATCCTACCTTTAATAATCTCTTCCTCTCTCCCTTCGCTGGCCGTGACCATCCATTAATACTTTCCCATCTAGACTGTTATCCTCCTTTATAACTCTCTCCCCTCTCCCTTCGCGCTGTGACATCCATAATACTTTCACATCTAGACTTTATCCTCCCTTTCTAACTCCTCCCTACCTCCCCTCCTTCGGTTGGTGAAACATCCATAATACTTTCACATCTAGACTGTTATCCTACCTTTATAACTCTCCCTCTCTCCCTTCGTTGGTGAATCCATTAATACTTTCCCATTAGACTGTTATCTACCTTTATTAACTCTCTCCTCTCTACATTCGATTGGGGGAATCCATTAATACGTCCCAGGTCACTCATCCCTCGATAGGATGGATCTATAGCTGGGTCACTCATCCCTCGATAGGATGGATCTATAGATGGGTCACTCATCCCTCGATAGGATAGATCTATAGCTGGGTCAATATCTGAGTCTTCTCCATGGTGTTTGCCTCGAGGGTCAGGTTCAGTAGAGTCACACAATGTAATAATACACGATAGTAACACATGGACCATTTCTACCGAAGAGATAATGTTTCTCCTTATGAACAGATTGTATGGTGACTATGAATGGACTCACTTCATATCCAGATCAGGGAAATTATCTAAAGGAGAACATCATAGAAGGGATAATGTGCCCCCTATATGTGGGTGTTAGAAGTCACCAAGGTCAACACAAATAGATAAATAGTACAACGCCAGAGGCCATGGATTCCCAAGGTGAATTCACGTATCATCTTTGAAAGATGTGACTACGCACAGTCACAATCGTTCTCCCTATATACATATAAAGTATACTTTACTATACTTGAGTACAGGGGGCCGACCGTGACCAAAGGAACACATTAGCGATATTAGCAGTAAAGGATTGGCCCTATATCGCAAATGTGTGTACTAAGCTTTAATACTACCCATTTATTATAAGGGATAATGTAAATTATAAGGATACTAGACATTAAGCCTGTTACAATAATGGGCGTTAGAAGCCCAGAGTGCTCCCTTAGTGTCCTAAGGCCATAGCCCCCTCCTCCAAGTCCCGAGGCCAGAGTTCCCTCTTAGTGCCCCAAGGCCAAAGTCCCCCCTCAGTCCCAAATCCATAGTCCCCCCTCGGTCCCAAATCCAGGACTCCCCCTCGGTCTGAAAACCAGCCCCCCACCTTGTCCCAAATCCAGGCCCCCCCTTGCTCCCAAATCCAGGGGCCCCCCTCAGTCCCAAATCCAGGGCTCCCCTCAGTTCCAAATCCAGAGGCCCCCCTTGGTCACAAATCCAGGCACCCCATCAATCCCAAATCCCAAATACAGGGGCCAGCCTCAGTCCCAAATCCAGAGGCCCCCCCCTTGGTCCCAAACCCACCCACCCCTCTGTCTAAAGCATTACCTGCAGAATGAATATAATAGAAATATACACAGTAATGTAATAGGAATATACAGTAATGTAATAGGAATATACAGTAATGTAATAGGAATATACAGTAATGTAATAGAAATATACAGTAATGTAATGGGAATATACACAGTAATGTAATAGGAATATACAGTAACGTAATAGGAATATATACAGTAATGTAATAGCAATATACAGTTATGTAATAGGAATATACACAGTAATGTAATGGGAATATACAGTAATGTAATAAGAATATACACAGTAATGTAATCGGAATATACAGTAATGTAATAGCAATATACAGTTATGTAATAGGAATATACACAGTAATGTAATAAGAATATACACAGTAATGTAATAGGAATATACACAGTAATGTAATAGGAATATACAGTAATGTAATAGGAATACACACAGTAATGTAATAGGAATATACACAGTAATATAATAGGAATATACACAGTAAAGTAATAGGAAAATACACAGTAATATACTAGGAATATACACAGTAATATAATAGAAATATATACAGTAATGTAATGGGAATATACAGTAATGTAATAGGAATATACACAGTAATGTAATGGGAATATACAGTAATGTAATAGGAATATACACAGTAATGTAATAGGAATATACAGTAATGTAATAGGAATATACACAGTAATGTAATAGGAATATACAGTAATGTAATAGGAATATACAGTAATGTAATAGGAATATACACAGTAATGTAATAGGAATATACAGTAATGTAATAGTTATATACACAGTATATCTGTTGTATTCAATTAGATCAACTGGACTTGAAGTTTAGTTCTTGAAGACGTTTCGCTAGTCATCCGACTGGATCTCTCAATTCAGAATGACTTGTACAAGAATCTGTGGCAATTATGTACCCTGGAAAATCCCAATTAGCATATCACAGCCAGGTGTTAAGGGCGTGATTGGATAGTGGCTAAGAGGTGTTATAGGAACGCCCAGAGTAAGGTGTTAAAACAGCATTGTACATGTCAGACAGTTGGTGTCGAACCCCCCCACCTCTATTTAGGCTTGGTTTCTTTATTTTCACATAAATGGCCTCCTTAACACCTCTCTTGAACCAGTCACGTTCCTTCGCCAGTATGTTAACATTACAATCTTCAAAGGTATGTCCTTTATCCTTAAGATGCAGATACACGGCTGAGTCCTGACTCAGCCAACTGTCTGCCATGTACAATGCGGTTTTGACACCTTACTCTGGGCGTTCCTATAACACCTCTTAGCCACTATCTAATCACACCCTTAACACTTGGCTGTGATATGCTAATTGGGATTTTCCAGGGTACATAATTGCCACAGATTCTTGTACAAGTCATTCTGAATTGAGAGATCCAGTCGGATGACTAGCGAAACGTCTTCAAGAACTAAACTTCAAGTCCAGTTGGGAGATTGAAAAAAAGAGAGAAAAAGAGAAGGAAATAAAAGCAGTGGGTGGGGGAGAAAGAGAGAGAGAGAGGGAGAAAAAATGAGAGAGACTGTTGGGATATTTGCACTAATCTCAACTCAATTCTCTCTATGATATAAAAATAATTTTCTATGTTCCTCACTAATTGATAAATACGTCCCAGTATGTGAGACATTACAGTCCGTGTGTTCAGTTACATTAATAGGGGTGTTGTGTAGTTTTGTTCTGGACTCAACTCTCCCAACTGTTCCGATTTCTGCAGGTCAATCCTGTCCAGTGGGTCCCATATCTCGTTGGAGGTAAAATTGAGCTTGCTGCTTAATTGTAATTTTTATCACTAGAGGGCGCTGTTTTAGTTTCAGCTGGTGTGGTAGTGGGTCATCTGTTTAGGGAGGTCCTGCCCATGTCCTGCCTCCCTTTAACTCCAAGGTTGGGTGGTGTGTAAAGTTATTTCTTAGTCACTATGAGCTGGCAATTTAGTTTTAACATAATTGTGCTTTTTTTTTTATCACTAGAGGGCACTGTCTCATTAACTGCATTAACAGCAGGAAAGCAGTATGGAAGCGCCTGCATACACCTTAACATTACCATGTCGGGTTAGGGAGCCGACACCCAGGAATATAATTTATTGTTATTTTATTCTCACAATTTTGCAAACAGAATTGCGTAATAATAAAAATAATAATACTAATTCATTCTTTAGAAGGTTTGCTTTGTGTAGGGTTGTATATGGAATAGATTCAATAAAAGTTCTTATTGTTAAAAATGGTGCTAATTTTGCCCCAACCAATCAGATCTTATTTAGCATTTGAAAGCTAACATCTGATTGGTTGGGGAAAAATTAGCACCATTTTAAACGATAAGAACTTTTATTAAATAACCCTGTATGAATTTTAAAAATAATGATATTTTCTACTGAACTTTACCTTTAAACACAGAATTTTATAAAAATAGTTATGTTTACCCCTTTTGCAGGGTATGATTCCTCTTGTATAATAATGAACACCCCTTTAAAGGACAATTATACTCATGTAGTAACCGACTTCTTTATGGCTCCTCCCACAATCATTGTCACTGGCATTTCTCCCATCCTTGACACTGAGGAACATATGTTAATGAGGGATGGGGAGGGGCTTGAAAATTGTCAGTTACTGCATGAGTATAATTCCCCTTTAATGGGTCCGATTATGAACTTTTTTTTGAAAATCCGAATTAGACCGGATTTTAGGAAGTTCGGCCATCACTACTCATAATAACTAGTAATTCTGAGATTTAAAAGTAGAGTAGAGTTCTAGGATCATACTAAAGTCTAAAGTACCAGTTATACAGGGCATGAAACTCCATTTTACAAAACCAAATTCCACTGCATTTGGTTTTGTTTCTGCAGTGGTCACATGATCCGTGACATCACTGTCTGATTATTATAAGGATATAATCTACTGTCGGGAGATACCTTGTCTGTGTGTTTTCCAATGTGGGTTAATAGGTTATTTCAAGAGATTCCCATTACAGCTAGAGGGGAAGGGATCGCTTGATTTTGTCACAGTGACAGCTCCGTTGAAACGTGGAGAGAGATATTGTTATCTACAGACAGTTACATTGTGTTAGATTAGGATCCATGAGAGGTTCTGATTGACGGCGGTTTTCTTCCCTATCAGCAAGAAGTTTGTTGATCTCATGTGACTGTCTATATTCCTGTCATGTGACTGTCTATATTCCTGTCATGTGACTGTCTATACTCCTGTCATGGGGTTTATTTTGAAAAGAAAACGGGGAGGGGGCGTCCACCACCCCCCCCCACCCCCTTATACTCTCGGTCATGTGACTGTCTAACTTCCTGTCATGTGACTGTCTATACTCCTGTCATGTGACTGTCTATATTCCTGTCATGTGACTGTCCTATACTCCTGTCATGTGACTGTCTATATTCCTGTCATGTGACGTTCTTAGAGCAGTTCTAATTGGCAGTTAAATAAAGTGTCTGAAAAGATTTCGGTGAGATCATGTGGCCTTAGGCTGAGGCCACATTACAACGCAATAATTCGCGCATGCAATCACGAGCATTATCTCACGATTGTGGGTGCGATTACTATGTGTTGCGCCGCGTTTGCGCATGCATTTTTGTAATCTAATATTCTAAAAACGCATGCCTTTGCCTTTAAATGGTGCACGCAAAACGCTAACGCATGCGCATCGGAAATCACGGGAATTTTCATGTTAACCAAAAATGCACGTGGGATCGCGTGTGCAAAGGTGCTAAAAATGTGTTAGTGTGGCCTAGCCCTCCATTTAATAACATCGTAACTAGACCTATCCCTTGTCTCAGGTGTTTATGTTCCCAGGAGGCTTGTTAAGTCGATGCTAATTGGTTAAATCCTTAATTAGGGTTGTCAGATCATATGCTGATTGGAGGACACTCCTAATACATGTAATTATCACGGCTACACGGATGACCAATTGATTGCATTTAACCAGCAATATTTGTAACGAGCCACTAACTGCCTTAAGGTTAAGTTCCCACTATGCGGTTTCTATCTCCATGGATGTTACATCCAATGGAAATTGCAGGAAAGAGTTTCCGCGATGTGCGTTGTGTTCGGAAATGTTTTTTGAAACGCATTGCGTGTGCGACCCGTGGTCCCATTGTGTCTATTCCTGTCCAATCTACATATTAATTCAAATCTAAACGAAACGCAGACGTACAGACGTGATTTACGTTAATGGAATTCGGTATTAGTGTACGGCTGGGTACACACCATACGTTTTTTTCGGGCTGACTGACATTTCAGTGTATCGTTGATTGGCCTGAATAATTCCGGACAGCCGCATCCGATGTTCTATACGATACAAAACTACGGTTGATCATGCGGCACTCTATAGACCGCACGCCTGGTCGCAGGATCTCTCGCTAGTGGCGAACGCTTGGTCGGAACGAATCATTTCCATGGTGTGGACCCAGCTTATCGGACATTAATACAATACAGAAAAAAAAAAGGTTTTCATCTTTTAAATTCAGAATTCCAAAGGGTTAACGTTGTGCCGTGTATTTAAGTGTTTAGTTTAGAACAAAGAAAATAAAAACAGTCCCATTCACATTGAAATAATAGAGATTATCGGATCTGCAGAGATAGCTAGCTTCCCCTGGGGTTTTTTCGGACCCTCTTCCCCCCCCCCTCCTTCACTTTAGGGGTGTGAGCTAGTAAATGCTATCTCACTTTCTGGAAATGGCTGGTGTTGCTATAGCGATACATCCTAGAACTGACTCAGAGGTAGCATCGCCATGGCAACTGCATCCAAGCCTTTGGGAGACAGAGCAGCATCCTTTTTGCCGACTCTTGGTGCAGTGCAGTGACAGAATCGTTCAAAGGTGTTTGATTGTTTCAATTCACTTTAAAAAAGAAAAATGTCCCTGTGTGTAGTTCAGCAAAATACGAAAATACCTACAAGTAAAACAGAGCGTCGTCCTTATTACCCATAAGAATAGGCTGCAAACCAGGGGCGGAGGTGTGTGCGTGTTCAGGTAAATGGGGGAAATTCACTGATATCAATAGACATTGTTTATTAGGATGTCACTGCCAAAAAAAGATGCAAAACATGTTGTTTTATGTTATTTTGTTTCCAGACAAAATAAGTAATATGATATATTAAGTGTTTTTCTATGTAATTCCTAGCTAAAGAATAGATTCACAGTTAAATCTTCCCGTACAGAAATCCCTGCAGTTACCGCCCCACCCGTAGGTCAGTGATCTTGGACATGCTCAATGGGATTTTAGAGAGAGAGAGGAATTTATTATTCAGATACTTTGTATCTCCCTGTGCTAAAGGTTCAGTGGAGTGAAACTGAAAGTATCTGGAGGGCATTTTTTTATGTAGTGAAACATTATATTGCTTTCAACCAGGTGGATCATTATTTAAGAATTAGATTAAGGGCTAGGCCACACTAGCGCATTTTTTGCGCGTTTGCGCCCACGTTTCGCGCTCGTGATTGCGCCCTCGATTTTCGCTAAAATGGAAATCGCGGGAACGAGAAAATTCACACGATTTACGATGCTTCACACTTTTTGGTGCGTTAACGCAGCGTTTCCATAACGCAAAAAGGCAAAAACGCATGTGCAAAACGTGAACGCACAAGAAAAGCGCACACGATAACGCTCGCGATTTTGTGCGTGATTCCTGAGCGTTGCAGTGTGGCCTCAGCCTAAAAGACATTTGATACTTATACTGGCATATAAATAATATGTTTTAGGATGGAGATAATCTGTATGGAGACGTAGTTTACTGCCATACCTATCAATGGCAACTCTGTGTTTCAGCTGTAAGATGTAGTCTTTGCAAGGCATGCTGGGAGCATTGTTCTATTTGTGCCCATTTAGGAAAAGTGATTTGCAAAACTCAGAACTATATCATGAAAACAAAAAACAAATATTAGAAATTTTGAAAAAATTGCATTCGAAAAATCAAAAATTCCTATAGAAAATGTGGAAAATGTTTGGTTTGGTTTATCCCTATTGATTCATCCCTATTTAGGAATACAGGGGCTTGGAACATGTTGGTCTATGTTCCTGTACTGGGCAAGCAATGGAGAAGGCTTATTACATGTGTTTTATTGTAAAATTGTATTGGCGCGTAGAACCAGGAATCTGAATGGTACGTCATGAAGGGATTATTAGTTAGATGGGAGTCCCTACTAGAGATGTCCGAACTTCACAAAATCTGGTCCGCTCGAGGATTCGCGAATTTTCGGGAAAATTAGAAAATTCGAAAATCCGCGAGCGGGACCCATTAGAATGGAAAAAAACTCGAAAATACGTGAAATCCTCGTAATTTCGAAAATTTTCAAAAACGAGGTTCGGAAAAGTTCGGAAGGCGAAAAACCGGAAAATCCGCGATATCTGCCGTTCGCGAACTAGGTAAATCCGCCGCGGATTCGGGTTTGGATCCACGAACTGGGCCATCGCTAGACCCTACTAAGGGTTAAATTGGGATCAAAACTAGTTTGAAGATAAATGATTTAAAACCATCTTTTAATTTGGAATTGGAATAGAGGGGCAGACGGGGGTCCCTAGAAATCTATTATGTGCCCCCCTAATGATGAAAGCACCAGACCAGGGTTTATATAGAGCTACATTAAGACAGTTGCTCCCAGCCCCCAGAGGACTGTTACGGAACATGTGAATAATAGAGAACGGTGAATATTTAAAGGTTTATGCAGGAGCTGTGGGTAGTAATATAGGTCGGGGAGTCACACAGAGAGACAGAGCGATAAAGTGACAGCGGAGATCAGAGGGCTGCGTAGGGATTTATTAATGAAGCAAAATGCCACATGGCGAGATATTCGCAAGGTTTAAAGATAAGAGAGTAAAGTCCTTTGTACGTGGCAGTAAAAAAAGTAACCAAGTCATTCAATCAAAATACCCCAGAGCTCTTTAACTTAATAGATCAGGCGGGGACGTAGGGAAACCCATGTTGATTGGTCCACCATGGATGCCAAACAGTGTAAACTCCTTATAGAGAGACGATGAACCTCCTATGTCAGTCAGGGATGTCACTCCAGATGTTTAGACACTACAACTCCCAGCATGCATTCTGCAACCAAGGCATGTTGGGAGTTGTAGTTTCCAAAACATCTGGGGTGTTAAAGTTGAACATCACTGTCCTATGACAATAAAGGGTAAGTCATTAGGGTTTTTTACTTGTGTTCTTAAGTGTTGTTATAGAATAGTGATGGCCCAGCTCGCGGATCCGAACCCGAATCCGCGGCGGATTTTCCGGTTTTCCGCCTTCCGAACTTTTCCGAACCGCGTTTTCGAAAAATTTTCGAAATTACGAGGATTTCTCGTATTTTCGAGGATTTTTTTGTTTTAATGGGTCTGCTCGCGGATTTTCGAGCGGACTGGATTTTGCGGAGTTCGGACATCTCTATTATAGAACAGTAAGAAGGTCCCATCTAATTATCAGCTCAGGTGAATGATTGCAAAACATTTCTGTTGTATGTGTTTGTACTGTGTGTACATTGTATCACCAGCTAACAGCTGTAATGGATTCCTCTTCGCCTGTCTCCCTACACTGATCGCAATACAAGGGAATTGGGTGTCTGTTAATAGTAACTTAGAAAGGGGATATTTCTCATACCAGAGATGTGCATTGGATGGACTTTATCTCCCCTTTAATTAGATTATTTGTCCATTTGTTAACACGGTACATCCCCGGCTCTGCGCCCCCAGGGGGAGCAATTCTATCTGTGATCTTATGTCTCTGGCAGGATAGTGAAAACCATAACGTATCAATAATACAGATACAATCTGCAGGGAAGACGTTTACAGACAGAATGGCTTGAATGTAAAGTATATGAAATCTTTTTCTATTAAAGGGGAACTAATGCTAAAATGAATTAGAATAACTGACCTGGACAGTGAATGGACAGCATAGCAGAGAGTTGACCTACCTGGCCGGTGAATAAGAGAAATGTCAGGGTTATATGGATTCAGACAAGCAGTAGTGACCATAGAGAACAGATGGCACAATGTATGTTACCAACCTAACACATTACCATTGAGCAGATGGAAGTAGTGAATCCAAACACATAGAATGTCCTTTAGAAGCATGATGTTGGCTGTAGTGCTTGTGAAGGTTCTCATCCATCCAGGTCATGGTATATCTGTAATATTCATCCATCCAGGTCAATAGCGCGTTATGTACAGTCCCTACTACTTCTACTGTGTTACCGCGTTAATTACAGTCCTACTATTATACTGTTATAAGCCGCGTTATGTACATCCTACTCTACTACGTTTAACCGCGTTTGTACGGTTTCCTACTTATATACTGTGTAATACCCCGTTATGTAACAGTCCCTACTATTACGTGTATACCAGACGTTATGTCAGTCATACTATATCCTGTGTATAACCACGTTATGTACGTCCTACGATATACTGTGTATACCACGTTATGTACAGTCCTACTATATACTGTGTATACACCACGTTATGTACCAGTCCTACTATATACTGTGTTATACCACGGTTGTACAATCCTACTATATATGATTGTATACCAACTTTATGTACAGTTCCTACTATTACTGTGATACCACGTTTGGTACAAGTCCTACTATATACGTGTATAACCACGTTAATGTACAGTCCGACTATATACTGTGTATCCACGTTTATGTAACATCGGGCATACTATATACTCTGTAATACCACGTAATGTACGTCCCTACTATATACTGTGTATACCCCGTTATTCAGTCTACTATATATGTGTAATACCACGTTATGTACAGTCCTACTATATACTGTGTATACCACGTTTGTAACAGTCCTACTTATACTGTGTATACCCGTTAATGTACCGTACCTACTATAGAACTGTGTATACCATTTATGTACAGTCCTATCTATACACCACGTTATGTACATCCTACTATATACTGTGTATACCGCGTTATTGTACAGTCCTACTAATATACTGTGTTACCACGTTAAATGTACAGTCCTCTATATACTGTGTAATACCCTTATTACAGTCCTACTATATACTGTGTACAACACGTTATGTAAAGTCCTACTATTACTGTGTATACCACGTTTTGGTACAGTCCTACTATATCATGTGTATACCGCGCTTATGTACAGTCCTACTTAGTACTGTGTATACCGCGTTATGTACAGTCCTACTATTACTGTGTATACCAGTAGGTCAGTCCTACTATATACCCCGTGTATACCACGTTGTGTACAGTCCTCCTATATCAGTGTATCCACGTTATTAGCAGTCCTACTAATATACCGTGTATACCACGTATTTGTAGCAGTCCTACTATATACCGTGTATCCACGTTTATGTACAGTCCCTACTATATACGTTTCTCCCATTATGTACAGTCCTACTATATACCGCGTATCCATGGTTTATGTACAGTCCTCCTTATACCATGTGTTACCACGTTATGTACATCCTACTATATACTGTGTATACCACGTTATGTACAGTCCTACTATACTTACTGTGTATCCACTTTATGTACAGTCCACTATATACGGTGTCATATACCCGTTTAATGGTACAGTCCTACTATATACACCACTTTATGTAAACAGGTCCCTACTATATACTTATACTGTGTATACCGTCGTTAAATTTACAGTCCTACTAGATACTGTGATATACAACTTTATGTACAGTCCTACTATATACTGTGTATACCGTTATGTACATCCTACTATATACCTGTGTACACCCGTTATGTACCAGTCCTACATATACTGTGTCTACCACGTTGTGTACATCCTACTATATCTGTGTATACCCTA
Source organism: Hymenochirus boettgeri (assembly GCA_019447015.1). NCBI lineage: Eukaryota > Metazoa > Chordata > Amphibia > Anura > Pipidae > Hymenochirus > Hymenochirus boettgeri. Next base: position 2,779,721 of record CM033470.1, read on the forward strand.
TGTCAGTCCTACTATATCTGTGGCATACCACGTTATTTAACATTCCCTACTATCTAACTGTGTATAAACCCGTTCTGTTACAGTCCTACTCTATCTGTCATACCACGTTATGTACAGTCCGACTATAGACTGTTGCATACCACGTGATGGTACATCTTACTATATACTTTGCATACCACGTTATGTCAGTCCTACTATATACTGTGCATATCCACTTATGTACAGTCCTACTATCTACTGTGTCATACCACGTTATGTCAGTCTTACTATAACTGTGTATACCGTCACCGCGTTATGTCAATCCTACTTATCTGCGTGTCACCGCGTTATGTACATCCTACTACTATAACTGCGTAATACCGCGTTATGTACAGTCCTACTATATCCTGCGTATACCACGTAGGTACAATCCTACTATATTCGGAGTGTATACCAACGTTAATGTACAGTCCTCTATTCTGTGCGTCCCACGATATGTACGCAGTCCCTACTATATCCTGTTCGTACCGCGTATAATGACAGTCCACTATCTACTGTGCTACCGCTTTTGTACAGTCCTACATATACTGTGCGTACCGCGTATGTCCAGTCCTAACTATATACGGTGTACTACCGCGTTACGTCCAGCGCCTCACTCATATACTGTGCATACCGTCGTTATGTACAGTCCTACTATATGCCTTGCATACCTCGAATCTGTACAGGCCTACTATATGCTGTGCATACACGATTATCTTACAGTCCTACTTAACTGCCCTGCTCATACCACGTTATGTACAGTCCTACTATACTCCTTGCGGCATCACACTGTATGTAATTCCTACTATATACTGTTCATCACCACACTCGTATGTACAGTCCCCTACGATATACTGTGTCTATACACGTTATGTACCAGTCCTACTTATACTGTGCATACCACTTTATGTACAGTCCCGAACTATATACTGTGTATACCACGTTATGTACAGTCCTACTATATTACTGTGTATACCAGTTATGTTACAGTCCTACTAGATACTGTGTATACCACGTTATGTTCAGTCCGTCCTACTATATACTTGTGTATCCACTTAGTAAGTCCTAACTATAATCCTGTGTATACCACGTTTATGTAATCCCTACTATTACTGTGTCTACCACTTTGTACCGTCCTACTATATACTGTGCATACCACGTTATGACAGTCCCTACTTATGCTGTGCATACCATGTTACCGTACAGTCCTACTACTATATGGTGTATACCCCGTTACGTACAGTCCTACTATATATTGTGCAATACCACGTTACGTATAACGTCCTACTATAGCGGTTCATACCTCGGTTGTACAGTCCTACTATAATGCTGTGTATACCGTGTTATGTACCGTCCTACCTATAATACTGTGCATTACCGCGTTATGTTACATCCTACTATATACTGTGTATACTCACGTTATTTTCAGCTCGCTACTATATACTGCGTTACCATCGTTATGTACAGTTCCTACTCTATACTGAAGCGCTACCCAATAGCAATTCTGTTTCAGAAATTACCTCCTATATCTGCGTATACCTACGTTATGTACGTCCTACTATATACTGGTGGCATACGCGTATGTCCAGCTCCCTACTATATACTGTGCATACCGCGTTAGGTCAACCTACTATATACGGTGTATACCGCGTTATGTACAGTCCCTACTATGACTGTTGGCATACCACGTATGTACAGTCCTACTATATGGCTGTGGCATACCTCGGTATGTACAGTCCTACTATCTGCGGTGCATACCTCGGTATGTACAGTTCCTACTAATTGCTGTGTATACCACGTATGTACAGTCCCTACACATAGGCTGTGCACTAACCACGTTATGTACAGTCCTACTATATATACTGTGCATACCACGTTATCTACAGTCCTACTTATACCTGTGTATACCAAGTTTATGTACAGTCTTACTATTACTGTGCAGTACCACGTATGTACATCCCCTATAATACTGTGTATACCACTTTATGTACAGTCCTACTATTAACAAAATACGTGTGTATACCACGTATGTACAGTCCTACAATACTGTGTATACCAGTTATGTACCAGTCTACTATATATTGTGTATACCACGGTTTAGTACATTCCCTACTATATACTGGTATCCCACGGTATGTACGTCCTACTATATACTGTGTATACCACGTTATGTACAGTCCTACTATCTCTGTGTATACCACTATGTACATCCCTACTATATACTGTGTATACCACCTTATGTCACAGTCCTACTTATATACTGGTGTATAACCTTTATGTACAGTCCTACTATATACTGTGTATATCCACGTTATGTACAGTCTACTATTACTGTGTATCACGTTTGACAGTCCTACTATATAACTTTGTATACCGCGTTTATTACAGTCCTAACGATATACTGTGTTAACCACGTTATGTACAGTCCTACTATATACTGTTATACCACGTTTCTGTACAGGTCCCTCACTATATACTGTGTATACCACGTTATGTAAGTTCCTATATATACTGTGTGATACCACGTTATGTACAATCCTACTATATACTGTGTATCCCACGTTAGTAAGGTCCTACTATATACTGTGTTACCACGTTTATGTACAGTCCTACTATATACACCACTTTATGTACAGTTCCTACTATAATACTGCGTATCCACGTTATGTAACAGTCCTACTATAGGCCTCTTAATACCACTTTATTACAGTCCGACTATAGTACTGGGCGTATACCACGTTAGTACAGTCCTACTATATACTACTGCGTATACCAAACGTTATGTTCAGTCCCTACTATATCTGTGTATACACGTTATGTACAGTCCTACTATATACTGTGTATACACGTTATGTACAGCCTACTATATACTGTGTATACCACGTTTTACCATCCTACTATATACTGTGTATCCCACGTATGTACAGTCCTACTATATACTGTGTATACCCCCGTTATGTACAGTCCTACTAGATACTGTGCTACCACGTTATGTACAATCCGACTATATACTGTTATTACCACGTTATGTAAGTCCTACTATATACTGTGTATACCACGTTATTATCAGTTCCTCCTAGATACAACATCCACGTTAGTACAGTCCTACTAATACGTGTATACACGTTATGTACCATCCTCCTATATACTGTGTATACCACGTATATGTACAGTCCTACTATATCCACCACGTTTGTACAGTCCTACTATATAATACTGTGTATACCACGTTATGTACAAGTCTACTTATACGTGTATACTACTTTTATTACAGTCCTAACTATATAACTGTGATACCACGTTATTACAGTCCTACTATATACCTGTGTATACCACGTATGTACAGTCCCTACTATATACCTGTGTATACCACATTAGTACATCCTACTATATACTATACTGGGTATAACTACTTTATGTACCGTCCTACTATATACTGTGTATACACGTTTGTACAATCCGACTATTACTGGTTAATACTACTTTATGTACAGTCCTACTATATAATACTGTGATACTACTTTAATGTACAGTCCCTACTATATCTGTGTATACCGACGTTATGTTACATTCCTACTATATACTGTGTATACACGTTATATACAGTCCTCTATATACTTTGTGTATACCACGTTTATGTACAATCCCCCTAATCCTGTGTTCTAACTACTTTATGTACAGTCCTACTATATACTGTGTATACTTACTTTATGTACAGTCCTACTATATTACTGTACGTATTTTCCCCCGCATTTTTGGAAAATACGAGAAATCCTCGTAATTTCGAAAAGTTCGAAGGCAAAGACCCGGAAATCCTCGATAATCCGCCGTTCGCTACAAGGTAAAGCTGCCGCGGATCCGAACCCGAACCTGGGCCATCACTAGTTATGTCTTACTGCATACAGACTTTATTACCGTTACATTCCTAGAAACAATATTGGGCCATTTTTATATCACAATAGAGAATAACTCATGTCTGATTTAGCTATATAGTAAAGGGCCGACAATGTTTCACTTTCCCACCCCTTTTTATCTCTGTTTATTTACTGTAGATTACTTCGTAAAAACTGTAAAGCACACAAGCAGGGTAATTATGTCCAATGTAAATAACATGACATCATATTAGTGCTAATTAAATGTACATTATTTCATTCCTGCAACATACTAACTCCCCACTTAACTTATAACTCCACATAGTAACTGTGTGGGTATAGAGATAGTACCATCCCCATCGCCATTTGATACTAACATAATGGCTTTATACAATTATTTTGAATATATTATTATTTGAAGTCCAGGATCAATTAGGAGAGATAAATGGAGAATGAAGGCTTCCCCCATGCAGTAAGCTCAGTTCCAATTGACTATGGCCACTCTCCAAATAAAGACACAGGGAATTAAATTAAAACCACTGTTATAAACGTATAAAACAATTCAAACTGCAGAATGATTCAGAGGAACAGCCATTTAATCTAGATTGTCTGAGACATCATTTTAGCATTAGGCAATATGACCTTCAGAGGTCTATTATTCTAATAACATTCGGATTTATAACAGATCACAACTTTTGGGTTCAATGGCTAAGAAGAGAAAAGTACCCCTTAGAATACCAGATTCGTGGTTCTTTCTGTTATTTTTCCTTAATGCTAACAAAGTGTGTCAAGTTTAAAACACGATAAATCGTTTTAGGAGTTTATGGTGTTTAAATCGAGGGGAAACCTTCCTTATTGAAATCCAATAACAGTCCTTGTGTTTCTTTACCACAAAACTAACTTTTTTTAGTAGCAGGGGGCATTGCAGTGTGTTTAGGCCTAGAGTCATTTATTTAAGCATAACGGATGAATTTTTCAATACCGCACAACAGAATAACAACGTCAACTTATACAGTGAAGTTACACTAAATAATAAATGTGCGGAATCAGCTGATAATAACAGCTTATCAACATTACAATGAACCACGACCAGAATGAAACAAAAGGTTTATATAACACCAAAGCCTGAGACGTATAACCTTACATTTTATATGTAAGATCTGCTAAATAATATAAATTTATATATATATATATATTATAATAATATATTAAATATAGTAACATATAATTGAGGTAAATAAAAACATACGTCCATCTAGTCCCAACCTTTATACCCATACCCATAATTTCATCTCAGGTTCAAATGCACTCACCAATATACTAGTTACTATAAGTATTCAGATGCAGCTCCAGGTCACACAGCTCCCATCGTCGCTATGTGTAATATTATGGGTGTTAAATTTCGATATAATTCCTCGGGCACACTGTTGTCTTGTGAAAAACCAATCACTCTTTATTCAACGTTCGACGTCTCGCAGACGTCTCATCACGGACAGCACCATAATTCTGGTTATAAAACAGTTACTATTACACATAGATTGAGTTGATAAAGACCGTACATCCATCCTAGTTCCAACCTTTATACCCTACCCTAATGTCTGTAAACAGTTACATGTAACCATATATTGGGAGGTTTGTTATAAAGACATACGTCCATCTCGTCCAACCTTTATACTTACCCTAATGTCGTATAACAGTTACACACATAGTAACATCGTATTGGAGGGTTGTTAAAAGACATCCTCTCTCGAGTCAACCTTTATAACCCTACCCATAATGTCTGTTAACTTACAATAGTAACATCGTATTGAGGTTGTTTATACAGACATCCCGTCCCATCTATTCAACCTTTTACCCTACCCATAGTATGTATCACAGTTACATAGTAACATAGTATTGGAGGTTGTATAAAGACTACGTCCATCCAGTCAAACCCTTTATACCCTACCCATAATATCTGTAATAACAGTTACATAGTAACATAGTATTGGAGGTTGTATAAAGACATACGTCCATCCTAGTCCAACCTTTATACCCGACCCATAATGTCGTATAACAGTTCATAGTAACATCGTAATTTGGAGGTTGTAAAAGACAATACGTCCATCTAGTCCAACCTTTATACCCTACCCTAATGTCTTATAACAGTTTACATAGTAGCATATTATTGGAGGTTGTATAAAGACATACGTCCATCTGTCCCAACCTTACATACCCTACCCATCTGTCTGTCTAACAGGTTACATAAGTAACATAATATTGAGTTGTATAAAGACATCGTCCATCTAGTCTCAACCTTTATACCCTACCCATACGGTCTGTATAACATTACATATAACCTCGTATTGGATGTTGTATAAAGACCATACGGTCCATCGAGTCAACCTTTAGATCCTAAACCCTAACTCTGTATACAGTTACATAGTAACATAGTATTGGAGGTTGTATAAAGACATACTCAATCCCCGTCCCACCTTTATACTATGACCCTAGCCCATAATGTCCACCTAACATTTACAATTAGTAACATATATTGAGGTTGTAATAAAGACTACATCCACTAGTCCAACCTTTATACCCTACCCATAATGTCTGTATAACAGTTACATAGTAACATAGTATTGATGTTGTATAAAGACCTACGTCCAGCTAGTCCCAACCTTTATATCCTACCCATAAAGTCTTTATAAAACAGTTAATAGTAACATAAGAATTGGAGGTTGTATAAATACTACGTCCATCGAGTCCAACCTTATACCCTACCCATATGTCTTATACAGTTTACATAGTAACAAATATTGAGGTAAATAACGACATACGTCCATCTAGGCAAACCTGTATATCCCTACCCATAATGTCGTATCCCGTTACACAGTACCACGGTATTGGAGGGTTATAAAGACTACTTCCATCTAGTCCAACTTTTACCCTACCCAGATGTCCTGTAAGAACAGTTTACATAGTAACATAGTATTGGAGGTTTGTATAAAACATACGTCGTCCTAGTCCAACCATTATACCAACCCCTATGTCTGTATAATAGTTTTACCATAGCACATAGTATTTTGAGGTTGATAAAGACTTAACGTCCATTCCAGTCCAACCTGTATACCCTACCCTAATGTCCTGTATAACAGTTTACATAGTAACATATTATAGGAGGTTGTATAACATCATCATCTAGTCCAACCTTTATACCCTACCCATAATGTCTGTATAACGTTACATAGTAAGATTGTATTGGAGGTTTTGATAAAGACATATGTCCATTCTAGTCCAACCTTTATACCCTACAGAATGTCTGTGTAACAGTTACATATTAACATAGTATTGGAGGTTGTATAAAGACATACGTCCATCTAGTCAACTTTTACCCTACCTAAATGTCTGTATAACAGTTACATATAACATAGTATTGGAGGTTGTATAAACTCGTCCATCCCGTCCAACCTTTATAACCCACCCCATAATGCTGTATAAACATTATAGGAACATAGTTTGGAGGTTGTAATAAAGACATAGTCCCATCTAGTCCACCTTTATATAACGCTACCCCTAATGTCTTTATCGTTACCTAGTAACAAGGATTGGAGGTTGTATAAAGACGTTGTCATCAGTCTAACACCCTTTATACCCTAGCCCTAATGTCTGTATAACAGTTTACTAGTAACAATAGTCTTGGAGGTCTGTATAAAGACGTCATGTCCATCTAGGCTAACCTTTCTACCCACCCATATTTCTGTATAACAGGTACATATTTAGCCATAGTATTGGCAGGTTGTATAAAGACAAACGTCCTCAGTCTCAAACCTTATATACCCACCCTAATGTCTGTATCCAGTTACTAGTAACATAGTATTGGAGGTTTGTATAAAGACATACGTCCATCTAGTCCAACCTTTATACCCACCCTACCCTAATGTCTGTATAACAGTTACATACGTAACATAGTTTGGAGGTTGCTAAAGACATACGTCCATCTAGTCCAAAACTTGAACTCCAATCCCAATAATGTCTGGTATAATAGTTCCATAGTAACATAGTTTTGGGATGTGTATAAGACATAACTCCATCTAGTCATCTTATAATACCCACCCATAATGTCTGTATAACAGTTACAATGTAACATAGTACTTGAGGTTGAATTAAGTACATATGTCCATCTAGTCCAACCTTAGACATACATTAATATTAACATAAAAAATAAACATGTATTATATATTATTCTACATGTGGGCAATATGTATAATAATAATATTTATTCTATATGTTAAGCATAATTACAATTATATACATGTTTCATCTTTGTCATTGTAGTACGAGATAACATTTATTATATGTAAATATTTATATCATTTTATAAATTTAATGGATATTTTAATATATAAACATGTATAATATTGGATGTTTTATTAATAATAACCTGTATAATATATGGATATTATTTATATATAACAGTATAATCTATGGATATTAATTAATCACTCAACATGGTATAATATATGGATAATTAACATTTAATATAACATGTATAATATATGTATTTATTAATATATCACATGTATAATATATGGATATTTATTAACTAGATGACAATGTATAATATAGAATATTTAATAATATCCTACCATGTATCATATAGGATTGAATTAAAATATAACATGTGATCAATATATGAGTATGTCATATCTACCATGTATAATATAGGGATTTAATTATATATAACATTATTATATGGATATTAATTAATATATAACAGTATAATAATATGGATATTTATTAATATATACAGTTATAATATATGGATATTATTAATAGATGACATGTATAATATATGAATATTTATTAATATATAAAACATGTATATATATGGATATTTATTATCATATACTGTCTAATATATGGATTTTTTATATATACTCTATATAATAGGGCTTTTATAAATATATACCATGTATAATATATGGATTAAGTTATTAATATATAACATGATATATATGGCATAATTTATAATCTATAACATTATAATATATGGATATTAGTATAGCTTTAACATTTATCATAATATGGATATTATTATATTACATTTATCAGATATGGATTGTTTATTAATATATAACATTTATAATATATGGATGTTTATTAATATATTAACATGTATACATATATGGATATTTATTAATAGATACATGTATAATTCTGGATATTTATTAATATATAACAATGTATAATATATGGATATTTTATTAATAAATAACATGTATAATATAGGATATTTATTAATATCTAACATTGTATATATATGGATATTATTAATATATAAATGTATAATATATGGATAATTTTATTAATATATACGTATAATGATGGATATTTAATTAATATATAAACATGTATAATTCTGGTATTTTATTAATATTAATGTTTATAATAGATGGTGCACATATCATTAATATATAACATGTAGATTATGGATATGTATTATATATAACATTAATAATATATTGTATTTATTATTTTACTATTTATAATTCCAGCACCAACTGGATCAGATATCATAAAAACCTTTTTACATTGATATTTGTCCCTTAATTTGTATGGCGGAAGAATCTTTGAATGATGTGTTTGTTAGCCTGGGTTGGAACTTAAGACTTATGTCCAGGCAGAGATACCAGAATAGTATACTATATTGATATTTATTAATATATACACATGTTATAATATATGGCTTATTTATTAATATATAACATGTATAATATATGGATATTTTATTAATTATCACATGTATAATTTGGATATTTATTATTAATATATAACATGTATCTATATGGATATTTATAATATAATAACATTATAATCATATGGATATTTATTATTATAACATGTATACATGATATGGATTTTATTACATATATACATGTATATATTATGGATATTTATTATATATAACATGTATATTC
>CM033470.1:2789760-2828565 GCA_019447015.1 Hymenochirus boettgeri
GATGGATGAATATACAGATATTACCATGACTGGATGAGGATGAATATACAGATATACGTGAGCGGATATGAATGAATATTACAGATATACCGTGACCTGGATGATGAATTTTACAGATATACCGTGACCTGGATGAATGAATATTACAGACTATACCGTGACCTGGCATTAATGAATATTACAGATATACCGTGACCGGTGAATGAATATTACAGATTACCTCACCCTGGACTGGGATGAATATTACAGACTATACCGTGAATGGATGAATTCGAATATTACAGATATACCACTGACCTGGGATGGAGATGAATATTACAATATACCTATGACCTGGATGAATGAATATTACAGATATACCGTGACCTGGAAGAATGAATATTACAGATATACCGTGACCTGGATGAATGAATTTACAGATATTACCTGACCTGGATGAATGAATATTACAGATATACCATGACCTGGATGGATGAATATTACAGATATACCATGGACCTGGATGAATGAATATTACAGATATACCATGACCTGGATGGATGTGAATATACAGATATAACATGACCTGGATTATGATGATGATTAATCTAGAATGATATTACAGATATTCCATGACCTGGATGAAGGAATATACAAGATATACCATGACCTGGATGAATGAATATTACAGATATACCATGACCTGGAGGATGAATATTACAGTATACCATGACCGATGAATGAATATTACAGATATACCATGACCTGGTGGATGAATATTACAGATATACCATGACCTGGATAGATGAATTTACAGATATATCAGACCCTGGATGGATGAATATTACAGATATACGTGACCTGGATGAATGAATATATAGACTAGATTACCATGACCTGGATGAATATGAATTATAAGATATACCATGACCTGGATGGATGAATATTTCAGATATACCGTGACCTGGATGGAGAATTTTACAGATATACCGTGACCTTGATGGATGAATATTACAGATATACCATGACCTGGATGGATGAATATTACAGATATACCGTGACCTGGATGAATGAATATTATAGATATACCATGACCTGGATGAATGAATATTACAGATATACCATGACCTGGATGGATGAATATTACAAGATATACCATGACCTGGATGATATGAATATTACAGATTACCGTGATCTGGATGGATGAATATTACAGATATACCGTGACCTGGATGGATGAATATTACAATATACCGTGATCTGGATGGATGAATATTACAGATTATACCCGTGACCTGGATGGATGAAATTTACAGATATACAGTGACCTGGATGGAGGTAATATACAGAATAAACCATTGACCGGATGGTATGGAATATGACAGAATACCAGTGACCTGGAGTGGAATGAATTATTACAGATATTACCATGAACACAGTATATAGTAGGACTGTACATAACGCGGTATACACAGTATATAGTAGGACTGTATATAACGCGGTATACACAGTATATAGTAGGACTGTACATAACGCGGTATACACAGTATATAGTAGGACTGTACATAACGTGGTATACACAGTATATAGTAGGACTGTACATAACGTGGTATACACAGTATATAGTAGGACTGTACATAACGCGGTATACACAGTATATAGTAGGACTGTACATAACGCGGTATACACAGTATATGGTAGGACTGTATATAACGCGGTATACACAGTATATGGTAGGACTGTACATAACGCGGTATACACAGTATATAGTAGGACTGTACATAACGTGGTATACACAGTATATAGTAGGACTGTACATAACGTGGTATACACAGTATATAGTAGGACTGTACATAACGCGGTATACACAGTATATAGTAGGACTGTACATAACGTGGTATACACAGTATATAGTAGGATTGTATTACCCCTACCCAGGACGGGTTCCTAGTCCTGGAATGAAGGTTGTGTACACTAGGAGCCCCTGAGTTGCGTGTGAAGCTTTTAAATGAATTGAATAACAAGTTTTACGTATTCTGGGCTCCGGTTGCCGGGATTTCTTCTGGTTGATGGTAAAGCTTTGAACACCGTGGAGGAGACAGTTGTATTGCCGGGCGTTGTGAGCACCGGGCCTCACCAAAAGTGGGCACATGAGGTTCCTGGGACACAGACGTACACTAGCCACCCCAGTACATACAATAAATACATAGGGGATACAATAGTTTAAAAAATAAGGAATGTTCATGTAATAAAAACACAGAAATATAAAATGATGCAGTGACAGGGGCTGAAAACCATAAATAAAGTGCTTGTGGCTTTCTATAAACAATGAATAGAAACAGTCCATGGAGAGAAAAGATCTCCTGTGTGAAATTCCAGGACCCCCAGGGATTGTCTGGGGATAGGCTATGCTGGGGCAACAGGGGTTAACCTGGTTGCAGGAAGGTGTATAAGGGAGGAGGTGGACTCAGGGAGGAGGGGTGGAGTACTCCTGGACAGGTGTGCTGTGTGTGTGTGAAGATGCTGCCAGACTGAGAAACAAGTCTCCTGGCTGAACTTCCCAGAGACAGTGGAAGGTACATATTTCATGAACAATATTCTGTCTGAGGGTATCAATTCTGGACTGAGTCAATACAAATTACTGTTTGTGTTTCAATTCTCATCTAAAAAGCTGCACTGTTGTTTGCTGAAGAAAAGATACAGTTTGAGTTATTATTGTAATATCCATCAAGGTCACGGTATAGCTGTAATATTCATCCATCAAGGTCACGGTATATCTGTAATATTCATCCATCCAGGTCACGGTATATCTGTAATATTCATCCATCCAGCGTCACGGTATATAGCTGTAAGATTCATTTCATACCAGGGGTCCCGGTATATCTGTAATATGTCAATTCATCCACTTCACGGTATATCTGAAGATTCATCCATTCACGGTCACGGTTATATCGCTTAATATTCATCATCACGGTCCACGTATAATCTGTAATATTCATCATCCAGGGTCACGGTATACTTATATCCTCCACTCCAGGTCAACGTATATTCTTTCATATTCTCCATCCAGTCACGGTATAGTCTGTAATATTCACGCATCCAGGCATCCGTATACTCGTCCGATTCATCATCCAGGTCACACGGTATATCCTGTAATTTCACCATCCAGGTCACGGTATATCTGTAATATTCACCATCCAGGCACGGTATATAGCTTAATATCATTCATCCAGTCACGGTACTGGTAAATTCATCATCCAGCGTCACGGTATTTGTAATATACATCTATCCAGGTCAAGCTGTATACGTGTAATAATCATCATCAAATCCCATCAGGTCACCGGTATATTCTGTATCTTCATCTCTCCAGGTCATCGGTATTCTGTATTTCCTCGTCAATCTAATCTCACGGTAAGTATTCTTTAGTAATTTCATCCATCCAGGTATTTCGTCCCATCCGGTCACGATATCCTGGTAATATTCATCCATCCGGTCACGTATATCTTGTAATATTCAACCAGCCAGTGTCACGGTATATCTGTAATATTCATCCTCCAGTTCACGTTACTGTAATATTCATCTCATCCGTACACGGTATATCTGTAATATCTTCATCCAGGCACGGATATTCTGTACTATTCATCCATCCAGGGTCAGTTACGATATTTCGGCGGTATCTGTAATATCTCATCCAGGTTCCGGTTATGTACATTCATTCCATCCAGGTCACGGTTATCTGTATGATTCATTCATACCGTCAGTATATGATTTACATACAGGTCAGTTAATCTGAGATATTCACTTCATCCAGGTCACGTAGTATCTGTAATAGTTCATCCATCCAGATCACGGTAATATGTAATATTCATTCATCACGGTAATCCTGTAAATTCACGGTCACTGGGGTAATTCTGTCATATTCATTCATCCCGGTCACTGGATGTATCTGTAAGATTTCATCCATCCAGGTCAACGAGTGTATCTGTATATTCTCATCCAGGTCACCGTATTATCGTATATTCTCCATCCAGGTAACTTGGGTATCGTAAAAAATTCATCCAATCAGGACTGATTCTAGCTGTAATATTCATCCATCCAGGTCATCGATCTATCTGTAATATTCATTCACCAGCACTTAAGTATCACCAGGTCACGGGTAGTCTGGATATTCATCCTCAGAGGTCACGGTGATACTGTAATTATTCATCCATCCAGGTCACGGTAGTATGCTGTAATAATTCATCCCATCATCCAGGTCACCGGTTATGCTGTATATTCATCCTCCAGGTCACGTGGATCTAATATCTTTCTACCCATCTACGTGTAGCTTAATTTCATGCCAGTCACCGTCACGATATTCACGATCGGTCAGGTTATATTGATTTCATCCATCAGTCGCTACGATCACATACGGTACTAGACTGTAATATTCAATACCATCCAGTAACGGTATATCGGTAATATCTATTCCATCAGCGTTCACGTTGTATCTGTAATATTCACCATCCGAGTCACGGTTTGTATCCTTTATAGTCATCCATCCAGTCACGAAAGTGGTATTTATCAGCTGGTATAGTTGTATATCCATCCTCCACGTCGTATATATGTAATATCATCCATCCAGTCATCGGTATATGCTGTAATAGTCAGCCATCCAGCGTCACGGTAGTAGCTGTATATTCATCCATCCACGTAATCACGGTAGTATCTGTAATAATTCATCCATACTCAGTCACGGTTATATTGGTAATATTCAATCCCCACGTCACGGTGTAGCTGTTTGTTAATTCCTGTTAGATCAACTGGACTTGGTTTTTAAACTTAAACTTTCTTGAAAAGTTTTGCCTAGTCACTCCCTATCCGATTAGTTCTGAATTGAGAAGCTCCACAGTCGGATGGCTAGCGAAAAGTTGTTCAAGAACTAACTTTAGTCCAGTTACTCTAAACTGAAGAGCAACAGAACATATAGTAGGATTGTAAATAACATGGTGTGTAATATGTAGGGACGTACCATAACGCCTGTACACACCAGTAATATAGTAGGACTGTCACATAACGCGTACACACAGTAAATCTGTAGGACTGTACATAACGGCGGTACACACAGTATATAGTAGACTGTACTAACGCGGACACACAGTATATATAGGACTTACAGAACGCGGTACACACGGATATAGTAGGACGGTACATACCGCCGGTACACAGTTTATAGTAGGACTGTAACTAACGCGGTCACCACAGTCTATATGAGGACTGTACATCCGGTACACACGTAATAGTAGGAACTGTACATCAGCGGTACACACAGTCTATAGTAGGACTGTACAAAACGCGGTAATACACATTATATAGTAGGACTGTTAGATAGTGGTACACACAGTAATAAAGTAGAAATTGGTACATAACGTGTTTTATATGTAGCACTGTACTAATGTGGTACAAACACAGAATATAAAGTATGGATTGGTACATAACGTGGGTGGTAATATAGTAGGACTGGTACAGAATGTGGTACCACAGTATAATAGTAGGACTGTAACAAATAACGTGTAACACATAAATATATTGGACTGTTACATATTTGGTACACACATATAACAGTAGGATTGGTAATAACATTGTTAGACAGTATACTAAGGAAGTACCTAAGGTGTACACCAGTATACAGTACTGACTGACATAAACTGGTCTACACAGGTAATATAGTAGGACTGTACATAACGTGGTATACCACGTATATAGTAGGACTGTACCATAACGTGTAATACACATATATTAGAACTGTAACATAACAGTGTATGACATAACTACGAGATGTTAACAGAATGTGGTACACCCAGTAATAGTAGGCTGGGCAGACCGTGTTATCACAAAGTCTATAGTAGGCTGTAACATACGTTGTATACATCAGTATATAATTAGGACTGTACATAAATGTGTAGCACCACAGTATACAGTAGAATTGTTACATACGTTGTGTGTATATATAGGTCCTGTACATAATGTGGTTCCCACAGTATAAGTAGGACTTGTTACGTAACGGCGTACACACTGTATATATCGACTTACAAAGTGTATACCCCAAGTATATAGTAGGACTGTACTAATTGGTACACACAGTATAGTAGATTGTACAGCACGGTGTGTGTATATTAGTAGGACTGTACATAATGTGGTACACACAGTTAAATAGTAAGACTGTACATAACGTGGTCTACAACATTATAGTAGACTGTCAGAATGTGGTACTCACATATAAAGAAATTGGTAATACCGTGGTGTGTATATAGTAGTAACTGTCATAATGTGGGTACACACAGTATATAGTAGGATTGTACTAACTTGGTACCTACACATTTAGTAGTGAACCTGTTACATAATAGTTGGTACACACAGTATAAAGTAGGATTGTACATAACGTGGTGTATATAGTAGGACTGTACATAATGTGGTACACCCATATAAGTAGGATGGTACATCAACGTGGTGGTATATAGTAGACGTACATACTTGGTTATCACCGTATATAGTAGACTGTACTGAACTGGTATACACCGTATATAGTAGGACTGTAACCTAACGTGGTATACACAGTATATAGTAAGGACTGTCCATAACCTTGTAACACAGTAATAAGTAGGAATGTACATACGTGTAAAGGACATAAAAATACAGTATATTGTACAATGAGTGTGGTACCCACAGTCATTAGAGCAGACTGTACATCACGTGGTATAACACCTATATAGTAGTTTTACATATGGTAGAATCCACAGTTATGTACAGGAATTGTACATAATGTGGTACCCCTTATATATTGGACTTGTACAATAACGGTGGATACACATATATATAGACTGTACATACCCGGGAGGACACCCTATAAGTAGGATTGTCCATACTGGTGTATATAGTAAAGGAACTGTACCTAATGTGGTACACACAGTAATAAGTAGCTTGGTACATAACATGGTTTGTTATAGTAGACTGTACATCACGTGGTATAACGGTATATAGTAGGACTGTACATAACATGGTATACACAGTATTAGTAGACTGTCATCACCATTGTCTAACAGTTATACAGTCAGGATTGTACATACATTTAGTACACACAGTAAATATCGTAGGACTGTACATTCGGTAATTACCCCGTATATAGTAGGAATTGTAAACATAATGTGGGTACACACTATATAGTAACTGTACATAACATGGTATCACGTATATGTACAACTGGACATACATTGCCTTGTGACGGTTTTTTCTCATTCCATCCAAGGTCCATGGTATAATCGGTTGCTATTCACTTGAGATCACTGGACTTGCAATTATCTTGTAAGATCTGTCCCTAGTCACACGACTGGGGGGCGTTCTCAATTCAGAATGACTGTACAAGAATCTTTGGCAATTTATGGTACCCTTGGAAAATCCCAATTACCATACACAGCCCAGTGTTAAGGGTGTGGATTGGAATATGGCTAAGAGGGTTATAGGAACGCCCCCGAGTCAAGGTGTTTAAAAAGCATGTACATGGGCAGACATTTGGTGTCGAACCGCCCCCACCTCCTATTCTTTTAGCTTGTTCTTTATTTTCACATAAATGGCCTCTGACACACTCTCTTGACCAGTCACGTTTCCTTCGCCATATTTACCATTACATCCTTCAACGGTAAATTCCTTATCCTTACGATCGTCAAGGCTGAGTCCCCTGACCGGATTGGCTCTTCTGTGCTGGGGGCCACTACGTTTGATGCAGTTTTTTTGGTCTCCCCACATACAAATCAGAGAGTCTGCACTGCACTGTTTAAAGCAACGGGATACAAGGTTTTTTGAAATTCTTCCTTTAATTTCTCGAACCCGTGCTCATATGGGTGACCATTCTTCCTCCTTCTTTGCTTTTTTTCCCCCTTCACTGTTGTAGTCGTTTCTTTCTTTGTCCTTCTTTTCTATTCTTTTGACAAGGCCCGTCGGGATAAGCCACAGTTTTAAGGGCTTCCCTCTGAGATTGTTTCATTTCTTTAGCTTCGCCTTGTGCTATGGGATGTGTCGCGGCCTGGTTGCAGGGTTCTTGATGAACCCCCACTTTGTGATCTAAAGGGTTTGGATCAAACATCCAATACGTGATCTGTGTGTGTTGGTTTTCCCGTACACCCTCTACTTTTTCCCAGGTTAAACCATTGTCCTTAACTTCTACCAAGCAGTCCCCAGAAGCCATTTTTTTTGTTTTGTAAATCTCCCCTTGTGGATTTAAATGTTTTTTGGTCCACACCGCATTAATGGTGTTCTGTGAAAGCTTGGTACTTCCTTCTGTTGGAGTTTAAACCGGTGTCCATCAACTGCTGACCAGTGGCTGGGTGCTTTTGCCCTTAAAGGTATGAAAGCGCCTGTGTTTTTCCTCCTCCTCCCTTAAAATTTGGCCACATAGGTGGAAACTGGAGATCCCCATAAGTCCCAATCAGGTTTTTTGCGTAGAGAACCTTTTATTATCCCTGTATTTTGAAAAGGTTGTATTCAGCACAAGGCCAAACAGGAACACACCGTTCTGGGTTTGACGATCAGTTTATTCTGCGGTAGTGCTGTCCCGTGGCCCGCCGTTTTTCCTCACCATGTCACGCCAGCCTTGATGGTGATCAACAAGGGAAGAAGTCACATCAAGGCCAACCATAGTTTTTCTCTTCTACAATCTACAACACGAGTACGATCGCTTCAGCTTGTTTGGTCAAATCCTGAGAGTTCTGGAAGTTATGCGTAAACGTCCCATCCAAAGGTCCTACGATGTTCGCTAGATTATTTGGCCCACCTTTGTAGTTTACCGATTGATGCCTGCTGACTATAAGGTCTTAGTGGTCCCTTCACATCATGGTCTTTGGGGAGCCATATATCATGGATTGTTCCTCACTCACCAGGGTAGAGGCGAATTCCTTTGCTCGTCCCATGCTTTAATCCTTTTGAAGTGTTGTAGTACGTCAATGACTCTTTTCTCTTTCTTGTACGCTGGTGGGATCCCTTGTTCAAGCCTCATATTTGTTGTTTATCGGCCAGCGCATGTCCCCCCTTATCATGTATTCTGAGGTGTTTGAGGTACCACTGTGCACTTCCCCCTTGTCTGCCGGTATAATGGGTTATACTGGAAATCTTCTTGAGGGATTTAAGGCCTTCTGTCCTGTTTATCAGTTAATGAAAGGAGTTTTAGGCACTGGCTCAGGCTGCAGATACCTTAAGTGAAGTTTTTCGGCCCTCACTCTGTGACCTATTACTGGTGGAATATAGGCCTTCTGTGCTGCTATAATTCCACCAAGGGATGATGGCTTTAGGGTGAATGCAAAATTCAAGCCCTTACCACGGAATTCCATTTCGGCTTGGGTCAGGTCCTGTAGACAATTCTTCACCCATTTCCTCTTGTTAATGAAAATGACCTTCTCTTTTGTATCCAAGTAGTTGTTTCTCTTTTGGGGCTGTTCGATGACAGAATAGACTTGTTCTGTTTCCTTTGTTTCTTGCCCTTACAGTACTGCAGAAAGCTTTCTTGTTGGTGAACTCCATCCCTCTTTCCCAGATGACACGGTAGCTGGTGAGGCCAGTTCTGTTCTCGTTTTGACTAATGTTGTGCATTCAAGCACCGACTGTAAAATGGTGTTCTGTCCGTACCCTTTCACTTAGACTGTGTTTGAGCCTTTTGCAGTATCTGTTGTTGCTCTGATCTGCCTTACCGTGAATCCATACTATACTGCATTGTGTACTAGCCTTTGTTTCTGCATCGGAGGTTCAATCGTTAGGTGGTTTTCCTGTAGTCCCCTGCCAAATTTCCTGCTGTCTTTTCCATAATTCCGACAAGTTTGAGGTTTTTCTCTCCCCAAAATGTTAGAATAAAGCTTGTGAGGGTCTCATTCATCCAGGTCATGGTATAATATCTGTTTGTATTCAATAGATCAACTGGAACTTGAAATGTATTCTTGAAGACGTTTCGCTAGTCCAAATCCGACTGGGCTTTCTCAGTTCCGAATGACTTGTACAAGAATCTGTGCAATAAGGTACCCTGGAAATCCCAGTGCATATCCCCGCCAGGTGTTAAGGGGGTGATTTCTGGATAGTCTAGAGGTGTTATAGAACGCCCAGAGACGGTGTTAAACAGCAATTGTACCTTGCAAGACAGTTGCCTGCCACAGCACTAGCACAAGCAGGCGAAGGCTAAGAAATGAAACATCTTCAGAGATCCCTTAAACTTGGTTGATTCCAGACGGCCCTTGTCAAAGAGTAGAAAAGACAGACCAAGAACACCAAATACCAACATGGAAGGGAAAGCAATACAGGGAGGAATCACATGTTCATTCCCATATGTAGCAGGGGTCTCGAGAATTAAGAAGAAGAATTTTACAAAAACACATCGTATACCCTGTCTCTTTAAACCGAACAACACACTGAGGCAGCAATTGGTACATTTCCCGTACTAGAACCCCATCCAACACCCAAAGAAAAGTCGACATCAATTCGTGCAGTGCCAGATGGAAAATAATGCTCTGATTTTGTATGTGGGAAACAAACCAGCAACTGCATCAACGTATGGCCAGCACGAAGAGCCAAGCCTCAGTCAGACCCAGCCGTGTACTGCATCTTAAGGCATAAAGGACAAATACCTTTGAAGATTGTATGTTAACAATAGGCCAAGGAATGACTGGGTCAAGAGAGGTTTTAAGGAGGCCATTGGTGAAAATAGAACCAAGCCTAAATAGAGGGGGGGGGGGTCGACCCTCAACTTGCCTGCCATGTACAATGCTGTTTAAAAAACACCATTACTCTGGCGTTCCGATAACCCCCTTCTTAAGCCACTAGCCTAATCACACCCTTAACACCTGGCTGGTGGATTGCTAATTGGGATTTTTCCCAGGTACATATTAGCCAAAGATTCCTGTACAAGTCCATTCTGGAAGTTGAGAAAGCCAGTCGATGACTAGCGAAACGTCTTCCAAGAATACATTTTCCCAAGTCCCAGTTGTGATCTAATGATAACACAGATGTACATTAACATTGTAGTTTTGACAGTTTTGAATGCTTGTATGCTTGTTGCAGCTTGACAGTTGTTATGTGGGAAAAATTAGATGGGTCGGTTGGGAGTGGTAAACAGCGGGAGGGGGGATCGCGCTCCAAAATGTGTGCTGATTGAAGGCCAATTCCAGCACACACGCAATCAATGCTACTTGACATGTATTCATTATAGATTAAAGATGATCTAAAGTCATTTTTCAGAAGTGTTCCCTTTATTGAAATTTGTTTGAATCAGTCAAAATAACTGTTTGGTGACCCTGCGTTATGGGGCCCCTAGATAATGCCATTTTATTACAATAATTAGAAGACCTTAAAGTAAAATCCCAGACCATCATGATGGTGATCTGGTACACAGTATACTGGGCCCTAGCTGGGAAAAATGAGTACGATCTTCCGATAATCACTTGTGACTCTAGAGATTTGGCCGGTGGATTTATAGAACTTATGTATTCCTCAGGTTGACACCGAGATGTGGAATGGGCTATCTGGGACCTGACATCACATACAGAAGGTATCCTTTATCAGACCAGTGTGGGGGCTTACAGATGCAGGAAACATGACCCCATCCCCCCATCCGTTCCTTGTGCGGTTTCCCATTTCCTAATGCATGTTGGTCTCTTTATAAATGGAATACAACCGGCTTTTCCCAGCGGGTTTTTGGCTTGTCAGCTCTTTGTGGAACTTCGTCCTTTTCCAGCGGTGGCAACTGTGTGAGTCCCTTCCTTTTTCTCCTCTCTCCTCCACAGTATGTAGGGCTGCTTGCCAGAGGAGAGCCAATCACTTTAACTCCTTCCCCTACCCTATCCTCTTGCCCCCTTTTCTTGCTCCGTTTCCCTATTATAACCTGCCCACCCTCATGAATGGCTCTTGGCCATTTTAGCGGTTAGGTTCGTAGCTGCTGTTTGGTTCCTTTCCCGATTTCCCTCATTCCTGACTCCCGTCCTGCTTCTTCGGGTCCTCTCCTTGGTTCCTCCCAGTTTCTGCTTGGTTTCCAAATCCTGCTTTTTACCCTTGTGATCCGTTCTATGTCTGCCTTGTTTTTTGTCCCAGTTCTCCTGGGTTTTACTACCTTGCCCCTGTGGGGTAACCATGTAACAGCTAGATCATTTCACGTCTCCTGACGATGGGGGGCTTCTCCATTAGTGAAATAGATTGGCTGTAGTGCGAGTTTTACCAGGGGCTCTGGGCATTACACACTGTCCCCATACTGTTCCTTCTGTCATGTGTTTCTATTTGGCCTTTCCTTCTGGTTTCTCTGTCTACCACCCTGCTCCCTGTTTTGTTTACTGGTGGTTTGTTTGTGTCAGTCTGACCACTCAAAATAAACAAGCCGCTATTTACCATGATTAGATGCACTGACTGCACACTTCTTCCTGTCACACACGCACTGGAGGTGGGAGAGCATTTGCCCATGTTTAGTAGTGCACAGTTGAGTAATAACCAGTAAGTCCCGACCTCAAATCTATTTTCAGACTTAGGGCAGACTTTCTCCCTCCATGTTTTGCCTTTTGGTTTTATTAAAGTGCCAGCCAGCCAGGGGGCTATAACATTGTAACAAGTCAGAGAACTCAGTTCCCTACCTTCTTCCCTACTAACCAATATATCAATTTATATACTCCTCAAGAGCAGTCTCTAATACTCACTACTGTCCCTATCCTCCACACAAGCCGGCCTCCTATAGCCCATCACCCTCCATACTCCACACAGCGGCCTCTAGACCCCCTACCCGCCATACTCCACACCAGGCGCCCTCTATACCCCATACTCCCCGCCCCCGCCAGCGGCCTCTAATATAACCCATACCCTCCCTACTCCCGCCGCACTCTTCCTCTCTACCCCATACTGTCCTATCCTCACACGCGGCCTCTATACCCATACCCTCCAACCCCACGCAGCGCCCTCTAACCCATCCCTCCATACACTCGCGCCGCGGCCTCTATACCCATACCCTCATACCCGCGCAGGCGCCTCTATACCATACCTCCATACTCCGCGCAGCGGCTCTCATAAACCCATACCCTCCATACTCCGCGCAGCGGCCTCTAGACCCCATACCCTCTCATACTTCTCGCGCAGCGGCCTCTATACCCTACCCTCCATCATCCGCGCACGCGGCCCTGTCTATAATAACCCCTACCTCCTACTCCGCGCAGCGGCAATCGATACCCCATACCCTCCATACTCGCGCAAGCGCCTCTATACCCCCATACCTCCATACTTCCTCACCATCCTCCTATAAACCATACCTCCATACTCCGGCAGCGGCCTCTATACCCCCATATACCCTCCAACTCCGCGCAGCGCCATCTATACCCCATACCATACCCTCCCCATACTCCGCGCACGGCCTCTATACCCCATACCCCCATACTCGCGCATCGGCCCTCTTATATAACCCCATACCCTCCAACTAATCTCCGCGCAGCGGCCTCTAAATCTATACCTATACCACCCCATACCTCCGAGACGCCCGCACGGCTTCTAGACCCCATACCCTCCATAACACCCCTGCGCAGCGGCCTCTATACCCCCATGACTGAACGGTCTATACTCCACGCCGCGGCCTCTATACCCCATACCCTCCCTACTCCAACGCAGCGGCCTCCGATACCCCATACCTGTCTATACCTCCGTCGCAGCGCCCTCCTATACCCCATACCCTCCATACCCTGCGCAGCGCCTCTTCCACCCCATACTGTCTATACTCCACGCAAGCGGCCTCTATACACCCCATACCCCCATACTCCACGCAGCGGCCTCTAGACCGCATACTGTCTATACTACCTCCACGCAGCGGTCTCTTATACACCATACCGTCTATACTCACGCAAGCGCCTTATCCCCCACCCTCCATACTCTGCGCACGCGTCCTCTATAATAAATACCCCAATACTGTCTATACTCCACGCCTCGGCCATCTATCCCATCCCTCCATACTCCACGCAGCGGCCTCCTATACCCCATAACCCTCCATACTCCACGCAGCGGCCTCTATACCCCCATCCCTCCATACCCACGCAGCGGCTCTATAACCCATAACCGTCATACTCCCGCGCCGCGGCCACTCTATACCCCATACCCTCCAATCCTCGCAGACGTCTCTATTACCCATCCTCCATACGTCCTCGCGCAGCGCCTCGTACAACCCCTACGCCTCTCCAGACTCCGCTCACGCCCTATAAACCCCATACCCTACATACTGCCGCGCAAGCGGCCTCTTATACACCATACCCTCCATACGCCGCGCAGCGGCCTCTATCCCCCAGACCCTCCTTGCTCCCCGCGAGCGGCCCCTCTATAAAAACCCCTACCCCTCCATACTCTACTCCGCGCAGCCGGCCCTATACCCCTACCCTCCATACTCCGCGCAAGCGACCTCTTATACCCCAGACCCCTCCATACTCGCGGCAGCGCCCTCTATACCCCTAACCCCATACCCTCCATACTCCCGCAGCGGCTCTTATCCCATACCCTCCATACTCCGCGCAGCGGCTCTATACCCCATACCCTCCCATACTCCGCGCGCGGCCCCTCTATAAACCCATAACCTCCAAGACGCCCGCAGCTGGCCTCCTATATAACCCATACCCCCTACTCGCGCAGCGGCCTCTATACCCCAATACCCGTCCATACTCCCGCTCAGCGGCCTCTATACCCCTACCCTCCATACTCCGCGGCAGCTGCCTCGTATCCCCAACCCTCCCCTCCAACTCCGCGCAGCGGCCCTCTATACCCCATCCCTCCCATACCGCGCAGCGGCCTCTATAGATCACCATAACCCCATACCCCTCCATACTCCGCGCACGGGCCTCTTATACCCCCATACCCTCCCATACTACCGCTCAGCGGCCCTATAACCCCATACCCCTCCATACTCTCCGCGCAAGCGCCTCTATCCCATCCTTCCAGACTCCGCGCAGCGGCCTCTATACCCCCATACCCCCCATACTCCGCGCAGCGGCCTCTAACCCCCATCCCCTCCCATGACTCCGCGCAGCGGCCCTATACCCCATCCCTCCATACTCACGCCGCGCATCGGGCCTCTATACCCCATACCCTCCCAATACTCCGCGCACGCCTCTATACCCCATACCCTCCATCTCCGCACGCACGGCCTCTATCCCCCATACCCTCCATACTCCGCGCAGCGTCCTCTATCCGTCCATATCCACGCACAGTCCCTCTAATAATAACCCCATACCTCCATACTCCGCCAGCGGCCTTCTATACCCATAACCGTCCTACAACTCTTATTACACCTTCTAGCAAGTTGGAAGGGGATGAAGTTCTCCTCCCTTATTTCGGAGACACTTTTAATGCATTGTGTCTGAGTGGCAGTATCACACCAAGAGGATTGTCGTTTGACAGGTCCACAGGTGTGATAATTTGTATCAATCACATACGTTTTCCCCACTGTTTATCGTACCGATTGGTCCTAATAGAATTTTCTCTAGCATCATTGCCCTCTATATACTCCACTATACTCTTGTATCCATCGTGAATAATGATCCTGATCGTTTACTCTACTGTGACTTACTTGATCTACAGTTCCCTCCTCCTGCATGTCCAGTGTCTACCTCTCACCCCCACCGCATTCCTATATCCTGTACCTCTCAGGGCAAGACTAGGGTTAACCCTCCTTAGGTATTACACATATTAGTGCCCCACCCTGGGGCCTCTGTCCCGCTCAAGAATGCTTGGGCGTTTCTGTGAGCAAGGCAGACAACTTCTTGCAACTTTTTGAGCCCCTGTTTTATTTAGCCGAGGTCTAAAAAAAAAACCTCGACAACTAAAAATCATAGCTATTGTGTAAGGCAAACCTGGGGTAATATGTCCTGATCTGCATGGGCAACAGGAGATACTGGCCATACTCTATTAGACCCTGACATGTCCCAACAACTAGCTCGGACTGATCATAGTGTGGTCAATCCAGACAAAGGAGTTTTAAAAACGCTCAAACGTCGTTTTTCCCACAGCGAGATCTCTTTAGTGGAACGACCCTAAAGACGTCTTTCTGTCTTCTGTAAAAGAAGAAATTAGGTAACCTATGTTATGCGGAAGGTACAGACTATAATTATACCTTACACGTGCACCGAATAACCTAACAGATAACTGTACTAGAAACTATACCCATAACCATAACCCATACTATACTAATACATAACCAATACGTATACCTAATACAATAAACCATCTATAACCTATACAATCTAATACTGGTACCCGGATCTACCTAATACATAACAATCTTTACCAGATACTGGTACCTAATACTAACTAATCCTGTACCTAAGTACACTCACTAATAATTACTGTCCCTAATACAATAACATCTACTGTACTAATACAATACACCATACCTAAACTATCCTAATACAATAACTATCTGGACCAGATCCTGTACACCTAATAACAATACTAATCCTGTACCTAATACAAAATAACTAATACTATCCCTAATACAATAACTATACTGTTACCGAATGCACTAAAATAGACTATAACTAATGCAATACTAATACTGTTACCTAATACAATAACTACTACTGTAATTGTACCTAATACAATAACAATACTGTACCTATCATAACCAATACTATACCCTAATACATACTATACTGTACCATATACTGTAACCTAATACAATAACCAATACTATAATACCTAATACAATACCCAATACTGTACCAGATACTGTCCCTATACAATAAAAACCTAATACTGTTCCTAATAACAATACTAATACTGTACCTAATACAATAACTATACTATACTAATACATAACTAATCCTGTACCGAATGCAATAACTATACTATACTAATGCAATAACTATACTATAACTAAATGCAATACTAATACTGGTTCCGGATACTATACCTATGCAATAACTAATACTGTCCTCATACCAATAACGAATACTGTACCGAATTTGCCCAATACTCATACTATAACTAATGCAATAATATAACTGTACTATCAATAACTAATACTGTTCCGGATACTTATAACCCTAATTGCTAACTAATTACTGTCCGCATAGCTATACCTAATACAATAACTAATACTATACCTTATACAATAACTATACTTACCCTACAATACTATATAACTACGATACCTAATGCATAACTATTAGTATCCTAATGCCATAAACTAATACGTACCGGATACTATATACCCAACCTGAATACAATACCTCATACAATACCAATACTGTACTGGATACCTATAAACAAATACTATAACTAATAAACTAATACCTAATGCAATAACTAATACGGTAACTGGATACTAAATAATACGCTAATACAATACCTAATCCTGTCCGAATGCCATAACTAATACTGGTCCGGATCTATACCTAATCCATAACTAATCTGTAACGGATACATACCTAATGCCAATAATAATACTGTAACCGAATTCAATAACTAAACTCTGTACGAATGCAAATAATATACTGTACGAATGCATAACTATACTGTCCGAAGCAATAACTAATACTGTGTCCCGAAATTCCAATAACTAATACGTACGAAATGCATAACTAATACTGTCCGATGCAATAACTAAACTGTACCGAATGCCATAACTAATACTGTACCAATGCCACATAACTAATGACTGTACCGACGCAACTAACTCATACTGGTACCGAATGCATAACTATACTGTTCCGATCAACTAATCTGACTGTACCATAATGCAATAACTAATACTGTAAACCGTACTACTGTACCTCCCCGAATTCAATACTAATACTGTACCGAATGCAATAACTAATACTGTACCGATACTGTACCGAATGCAATACTAATACTGTACCCGGATTAACGTACCAATGCAATAACTATACTGTACGGAGACTATTAACCTATGTGCAATAACTAATACTGTACCGGATACTATAACCTAATGCAAAATAACCGAATACTGAATTCACTGTAACCGGATACTATACCAATGCATACTAATACTGTACCGATACTATACCGTATTAATTCAATAACTAATACTGTTCCGGATACTAATACCGAATTCAATAACTACTACTGTCCGGATACTAAGTCTCAATCATAACGAATCTGTCCCGATACTATAACTAAACCGAAGCAACAACTATACTGTACCGAATGCAATACACGATCTGTACCGAATGCAACACTATTAACTGTACCGATGCCAAACAACTAATACCGTCACCGAATGCAAACAACATAATGTACCGAATGCAACACTATACTGTAAACCGAATGCACCACTAATACGTACGAATGCAACAACTAATGCATAACTAATCTGTACCGGATACTAAGAACCTATCAATACTATACTGTAACCGAATACTATACATAATGCAATCCTAATACTGTACCGGCGTACTATACCTAATGCAATACTATACTGTACCGGATACTATACTATGCAATAACTAATAACTGTTACCGATCGATACCTATTATGGCACTACTACTACTGTACCGATAACATACATTGCAATAACTAATCCTTTACCGGAATACTATCACCTATTTGCACATAACTAATAACTGTTAACCGGATACTATACTATTGCAATCCTACTGGTACCGGATACTCTAACCTATTGCAATATAACTACATACTGTACGATACTATACCTATTGCCATACCTAATACTGTACCGGATCCTATAATAACCTATTGCAATAACTAATCCTGTACCCGGATACTAGACCGATTGCAATAACTAATACTGTACCGGATAGCTATACTATTGCAATACTAATACTGTACCGTATACTATACCATATTGCATAACCTACTACTGTACCGTATTACTATAACTAATACTGTACCAGATACTATAATACAATAACTAATACTATACCTTATAGAATAACTAATACTGTAACCAGATACTATAACAAATACCTAATGCAATAACTAATACTGTACCTAAAATGCATAACTAATACTATACCTTATACAATAATTACTATGTACCATATACTATTCCCTAATACAATAACTATAGTATCCCTCATGCAATAGCTAATACTACCGGCTGACTATACTACCAACACATACGATAACCTAATACATAACCAATCTTACTGGATTCTGTACCTAATGCAAAACGGATACTTACCTAATGCAATCACTACTACTGTACCTTTGCTATCTAATCCTGTAACCTCAATGCAATACTAACATACTGTACCTAATCAATAACATAACTGTACTGACTATATAATACTCTAACGAAATACTGTACCATTACCGGTATCCTATACTAATACTGTCCGATACTAGACCTCTACTGTACCCACAGACTTTAACGAATACTGTTAACCTAATCAATAACATCCTGTGACCGGAATATATACCCAGTAGGTAATGGGCCCTTCAAACATTTGAACTCCAGGATATGGGGGGCCCACAGGTCCTTGCTTTGGGCCGCTTCTATTTAATCTATTTAGTAATGAGTTGGAAGTGGGTAATTGTCACAAGGTGTAGTGATCGCTGACACAACCATTTTGTCCTCCACATCTAAAAACTTCAGAAAGATGTGCAATTGTTACAGGGGCAATCTAGATTGTTCACATTGGGCCGGCCTAAGTGGCAGATGCGATTCGATGTTTGATCATGGAAGGTGGGATTTCATTTTGGACTTAACATCCGTGGTTCTGCTCATGCCTGTTTAGTGCATCCCTTGTTGGAAAAGGGATCTTGGAGTTTTTTTGGTGAATAAACTTAAGGTACAACAGGTGCCAGGCAGAAACCACCAGAGCCCAGCAGGTAAGGGTCTTGTTAATAAAGACGACGTTATGGATTTCCCGGGAGGAAAATGTATTCTCCCTCTTTACAAAGCCATTGGGTAAGGCCCTTCATTTGGATAATGGCCAGCAATTTTGGAAATCCTGTGTACAAAAGACATCTTTGAAAATGGAAAGGTTCAGAGAAGGGCAACCTAAATTTAATCGGGGATTGGAGAGCTGAAAATTTAGAGAGACTGGAAAAGGTTACCATGATGTACGCTGAGAAAAGGCGCTTTGCCCGTGGCGGATTGATTCTTGTGTACTAAATACTTAACGGGCCTCCACTAAACCATCTGGCATTGTTTCACCATAGAACATGTCAAGGGACACGTGAACATAAATCCCTTAAGAACTTGAAGAACAAAGGTTTTTAGAGGCTTCAGTTGGGAAAGGTTTGTCACCGTTAGAACGGTAAGCTATGGAACTGTCTACTGTCCCTTCCAGTGGGACGTATTATTGCGTTCATTGGTCAGTTATAAAAAGCCTGGATGAGGTTGTTCCTTATCTACAACAGGAATGTTACCAGTTACTGGTCTGTTACATAAAGTAGAGTTGGGAAAGGGTTTGTCACTGTGAGCCACGTAAAAGCTTATGGACGGTCTTCCAGTGGCCGGTTGTTATGGGCAGTTCAGTGGTCCAGTTTAATAAAAAGCTGGATCGAGTTTTCTACAAACAAAGAATGTACAAGTTTACGTCCTACTGGGAGTTGATACAAAAGTAGAGTTTGGGAAAGGGTTTGTCACTCTGTGAAACGTAAAGCTAGGACCTGTCCTTGCCAAGTGGACGGTGTTAATGGCAGGTTCATGGTCGTTTATAAAAGCTGGATGAGTTTCCTACAAACAAGGAATGTTACAACAACAAGTTACTTGGGTATTGAATACATAACTAGAGTTTGGGAAAGTGGTTGGTCCTGTGGGAGACGTAACAAAGCTATGGACTGTCCTTCCAGTGACGTGTGTTATTGCGTTCATTGGTCAGTTTACTAAAAAATCTGGATGAGTTCTACAAAACACGGAATTTTACAAGTTCTGATTGGATACATACAGTGAGTTGGGGAAAGGGTTTGGTCCAACTGTGAGAACGGTAAGCTATGGACTGTCTCAGTGGACGTTGTTCTGGAGGTGTCATTGTCAGTTTTATAAAGCGGGATGAGTGTGCCTACCACCAAGGAATGTTACCACACAAGTTCTTGGGATTGATACAGAAAGTAGAGTTGGAAAGGGTTTTTTCCCTGTGAAACGTAAGCGATGGAACTAGTCTTCCAGTGGACCGTTGTTTTTATGCGCAGTTTCATTGGTCGTTTAATAAAAGCTGGATGAGTTTCTACAACAAGGAATGTTACAGTTATGGATTGGATACATCACAGTAGAGTTGAGCCAGGGAAATTCTTCCCATGTCCCCTTGAGGCAAGGAAGGATTTTTTCCCCCTTTATAAATTTGGTGTTTTTTTTTGCCTTCGCTCCTGGATAAACAGTTAGCAGAAATGAGGAATATTGCTAGATGGGTTTGACTTGGATGGACCGTATGGGTCCTTTATTCAACCTCAATTCTATAGACCTAAATAAAATATGTTTGCAGTTTAACTGTTGTGTAGTCCTCCTTTCCGAAGTTGATGTTTATTGATGACTGCTGTGACCGGGGCAAAACCAGAGTTCAACCCAAAGTAAAGGGATAAAAGTTTGTGTGTAGCATCTTTTCACACCTGATACAACCTCCAAACAAAGTTTTCTTATTTTAATGTAATACAGTATGTAGAATTGCGGGTATTTGGTACGGCATATGTAGATATTGCGGTATCGTGGCCACGAACAGTCCTCAGCATTACATTAGAGACGACAAATTCAACCTGTTAATGGGTTCTTTGTTTTTAATAACAGGAAGCAATTGAAGCTTCTCTTCTCCCACCTCCCCTACCCAAACCCAATGAAAGGGCCAAAGTTAAACCTAAAACTCTTAGTCCCTCCCCCTGGGCTTTCCTTTCGGGAATTGTACATGATGGACAAAGCAGATGTCAGCAATCCCATGGTAAAGACGCTAGCATTTCTGTTTCTTACCCATGGCCACTTTTATTGGACGGGGGTTGGGAAAAAGGCTTTTATTGTCCTTAACACCCGCTGTGTTGGTAACAAATGAGTTGAATTTGTCCAGGTCCACTAAAACCAGGGCATTTCCCAAGGCATGTGCCGTCCAGATGTTTGAAACTACAACTCCCGCATTCACACTGGCTGCAGACAGGAATATGGCAGGCCAACCCGTTTAGGATTGCTGCACTAGACAAACCCACTTTTCAAATCCCATCTAGAAACTGGGGCCTACCCTACCTCCTTTTTATTTTTATTGCTGGCTATCTACTCGCCTAGAAAGAAATTTGTTCACTGTAATTGGGTAAATAAGTGGTATTCCACAAACATAAACCATTCCCCTTCAGAGCCAAAAATCAATCCAGGCGATTGCAAAAATAAGGGGAGGAGATTGTGTCACATTTACTTAAATCACACGGCCAATCAGACTTTGCACGAAAGCATAATGACCAATTTTAGCCGGTTCCAAGCCGGTCCAGCACAGAAAGTCCTAATGTTTGACTAATGTCCTGCACCAATTCATTTACAAGTAACAGCCCGATAACTTGTTTTTAAGAGGGTGATTGTTGCCATTAAGGTGAACACAGATATTGCCGACATCATTCATACATGGAAATTCACACCCGTTGGACACTTTATCTAGTTTCTAAGATGCAAGAGTCTTGTTTATTAATGGAGATTGGACTGTAGCCCATGGCTTGATTTAATGGTCCCCATCAGAAGTTCTAAGAACGGCGCCATCTTCACTCGGTTCTGGATAATATTTTTGTCTTTTTTTTCCCACTATTGATTTTTTACAGTTAACATGAGGCAGCCACACAAAACCAAGGACGATGCCAAAGGCTGGAAGAAAAGCGCCTGGAACTGGACGCGGTCCACGTCCCTGTTAAGAAACGATAGCCCAGGTAAGAGTTAGATGTTACACTTGGCAAGTTAACTCATGGGAAATCCATGTGGTTACAACACATCCCAGGACTTGCCACGGCCTGCATATACCACTAAGAGCCATGCATGCCCGGTAGGGCCACCTCTGCGCACATCAGGGGTGGGTGACTGGACATCAGTTCTGTAGCCGCCTCGGGAAGTAGTCTTCCCTTAGATTCCAACTACAAAGGCATTGGGAATTGGAGAACTGCAGGAGTACAGGATGGCCCCCTTAGGAAAGGGGCAAAAACCTAACATATACAGAGACTAGGTCAGGACATAATAAAATAATATATTCCATCGGATACAACAGATCAGATATATGACTGCAGTCGACCGCATATTCTCTCAACCCTATCTATTAATCTATCCCTTTCAACCCTCACCCTATCTAGTATCTCTCACCCTCACCCTATCTTGATCTCTCTCTCTCTCTCTCACGCACACCCTCACCCTATCTTTATTATCTCTCACTCATCTTCTCCACCCTCCACACCCTATCTTATATCTCCGCTCCACTCCACCCTCACCTCACCTCACACTCACCCATCCTGTATCTCTGCACCCTCTACCCTATCCTTTATCGCTCATCACCCGCGACCCTATCTATTATCTCTCACACCTCACCCTATCTAAGTAGCTCTCACCCTCACCCTATCTATTATCTCTCACCTCACCCTAGCTATTTCTCTCAAATTTAATCGCTCATATCTCTCACACCTTATCTCTCAACCCTCCCCTATTCTATTGTCTCCACACCCTCACCCCACCCATCTTTATCGTCTCAACCCTCACCTTAATCCTATTTGATCTCTCACCCCTTCCCCAAACCCTATCTATTATCTCCCCCCTCACCCTATCTAATATCTCTGCACCCTCACCCCTATCTATTATCTCTCACCCTCACCCCTACTCTATTATCTCTCAACCCTCCACCCTATCTAATTATATCTCCCCTCAACCCTATTCTATATTATCTCTCACTCTCACCCTCACCCTATCTATTATCTCTTCACCCTCAACCCTATCTTTTATGCTCTCACCCTCACCCATCTATTCTCCTCTCACCCTCACCCATCTATATCTCTAACCCACCCTATCTATTATCTCTTCACCCTCACCCTATTATTATCTCTCACCCTCACCCTATCTATTATTATCTTATCTCTACCTCCCCCTATCTCTTATTAATCTATTATCCTCTCTCACCCTCACCTGCGATTAGTAGATCTATGATCTCTCACCCGCACCTACTACTATATTAATCGATTAATCTCTCACCCTCACCTATTCCTATTTATTAAATCTATTTTATCTCTAACACTCACCCTATCTATATAATCTCTTCTCTCACCCTATCTATTTTAATCTATTATCTCTCACCTATTATTAATCTATTATCTCTCACCCTATCTATATTTATATCGTTTCTCTCGCACCTATCTAATATTTAATCTCGCCCTATCTATTTTTATCTATATCTCGCTCGCAACGCTATCTAGATTTATCTCGCACGCCTATCTTATTTTATCTAGTAGCTCCACCTATTTATTGTTATCTCGCACGCTAGCTTTATTTTATCTATTATCTGTTCGCACGCTATCTATTTTTTACCTCCTCGCACGCTATCTATTATGCATTCCGCACGCTATCTATTATTGATCTATTTATCCACTCGCACTCTATCTATTATTTATCCCTCGCACCCCATATCTCCTTGTATTTTGATCTATCCTCGCAACTCTATCCTCTTTTTATATCTATTAGCTTCTCTCGCAACTCGCTCTATATTTCTCTATATCTCGCCGCACGCTATCTATTATTTATCTCGCACGCTATCTATGATTTATCTATTATCTCGCACCTATCCTACTTATTTATCTCGCACCCGCTACTTTATTTTCATCTTTGAATCTCGCACGCTATCTATTTTTATCATCTCATTTTATCTCAGCACGCTAGCTAGTAATTGTATCTATTATCTCGCACGCTAATCTAGTTTATTTATCGCGCACAGCTATCTATGTATTTATCTCGCACGCTATCTATTATTTCTCCGCACCCTATCTATTATTTATCCGCTATATCGTCGCACGCTTATCTATTATGTTATCGCTCGCCCACCGCTATCCCTATTATGGAGCGCTCGCACGCTATCGAATTATTTATCTAATTATCTCGCGCGCACGCTATTATTCTATCGATTTTCTCGCACTCTATCTTAATGTATTTAGCTATTATCCTCGCACGCATCTATTATTTGCCCCCTCGGCACGCTATCTATTCTTTTATCTCGCACGCTATCTATATTTATCTAATTATCTCGCACGCTTATTATTTTATCTTTATCCTCGCAGCGCATCTATTAGTTTATCCGCAAGCTATCGTAGTTATCTATTATCGCGCACGCTATTATTTATGCTAATTAGCCTTCCAACGCTATCTATTTTTTATCTAGTAATCTCGCAGCTAATCTATTCATTTATGCTATTTATTCGCACCTTTATCTATTAGTATCTCGCACGCTATCTCTTATTTACTCTATTCTCTCTCAACCCATCTGTATTAAGCTATTAGCTTATCTCTCACCCACTATCATCTATTATTAATCCCTCGTCCCACCTTATTATCTCTCCTTATCTCTCACCCTAATCTATTATTAATCTATTATCTCTCACTCCCCCCTATCTTATTATATCTTTAGGCTCGCACCCTATCTATTAAGTATCTATTAAATCTCTCACCACACCCTTATCTCTCACCCCCTATCTAATTATTAATCTATTATCTCTCACCCTATCTATTAGTAATCTATTATCTCTCACCCTATCTATTATTAATCTTATTAGCTCGCACCCTATCATTCTTTATCTATTATCTTCTCTCCACCCTAGCTATATTTTTCTATTAGCTCTCCCCTTCTAGTATGGTTCTATTATCTCTCACCCTATCTATTATTACTCGATTTCTCGGCCCCTAGCGAGTATTTAATCTAGAGCCGCCACCCGATCATTATTAATCTAGTATCGCTCACCCTATCTTCGATTATTAGCTCATATCTATCTTCTATCTCTCACCCTATCTATTTTACTCGATATATCTCTCACCCCAAATCTATTATGAAGTCTGGAGTATCTCTCACCTATCCTAATTAGATTATTAATCTCTCACAACAGAACCCGATTATTATAGTCGTATATGCCTCTATCTATTATCTCTCAACCCTATCTATTACTTTATCATATAATCTCTCACCCTATTCTATTAGTAATCAATGCAATCTCTCACCCTTATCTATTTATACTCTATTATCTTTCTTCTCACCTCCTCACCCCTATCTATTATTAATCTATTATCTCTCACCCTCACCCTAATCGATTATTATCTATTATCCTCTTCACCCCTATCCTATTATTAATCTAATGATCTCCACCCTATCTATAGTTATCCTATCTCCTCTCAACCCCTTTAAACTCTATTATTAATCTATTACCTCTCTCCCCTAATCTAATTATTTTAATCTATTATCTCTCACCCTTAGCTTTATTATTTATATCTGGATTGCTCTCATATCTCTCTCAACCCTATCCTAATTAGTAAATTCTATTACATCTCCTCACCCTATCTTCTAGTATTAGAATCGCTGATCTCTCAACGACAGCTTATTAATTTTATCTCGCACCTATCTATTACTTTATCCTTATCTCGCACGCTATAGTTAATCTATTATCTCGCACGCTAATATAGTATTTATCTAGATCTCGCACGCTAATCTTTATTTTATAGTATACCTCGCACGCTAAATCTATTGAGTTAGCTCGCAACCTATCTATTATTTATCTCGCACGCGATCCATTATTGTATCGCGCACCTATTCTCATTATTTGCATCTCGCACGCACGCTATTAATTTATCTTATCTCCGCACGCTATCTATTAGTTATCTATATATCCCTCGCACGCTATCCTATTATTTATCCTCGCACGCTATCCTAATTATCTAATGTCCTCGCCGCTATCTATTATTTCGACTATTATACCTCTCGCCGCGATCTTAGTATTTTCTTTCTCGCACGCTATCTAATAGTAATCTATTATCTCGCTCGCACGACTAAATCTATTTATTTAAAAGTCTCGCACGCTATCATATTTATTCTAGTAAGCTCGCCACGCTAATCTATTATGTTATCTATATCACCTGCGCACGCTATCTATTATTTTATCTTTATCTCCCCCTCCGCACGCTAATTCTATTAATTAATCGATTATCCCTCGCCACAAACGCTATTCTTATTATTTACCTCGCACCGCTTATCTTATTTATCTATTATCTCTCACCCTACTCTATTATTATGTCTATGTCATCTCTCACCGCTATCTATTAATATCGTATTATCTCTCACCCGATCTCTTATTTAGCATTATCTCTCAAACCTATCATATTATTAATCTTTATCTCGCACGCTATCTATATTTATCTCGCACGGCTATCTATTATTATCTATTATTATCTCGCACGCTATATTTATTTTTATCTCGCAACCTATCTATTTTCTATTATTCGCCACTCTATCTCAATTATTCTCTATTATCCCTTCGCACGCTATCGAAGCGATTGAGCCTCGCACGCTATCTTATTTTATCTATTATCTCTCACCCTATCTATTATTTAATCTATTATCTCTCACCCTATCTATTTGAATCTATTTCTCTTCCACCCTATCTATTATTAATCTATTAACCTCCCCTCATCTATTATTAATCCTTTATCGTCTCACCCTCTTCTTTATTAATCTATTATTATTAATCTATCTCACCCTATCTATTATAATTCTTATCGCTCACCCTATCTATAGTATCTATATCCTCTCACTCACCCTAATCTATTAATTAATCTATTATCTCCTCACCCTATCTTTATTAATCTATTATCTCGCCACCCAGCTATTATTAATCATTCTCTCTCACCCCTATCTATTATTAAGCTATATCTCTCACTGCTATCTATCTATTTATCTATTGCTCTCACCTATCATTATTTAATCTATTCTCTCACCCTATCTATTTTGAATGTATATCCTCAACCCTATCTATTTAGCATCTCCCCGCCACCCTTCTATTAGCTCTCACCGCCTCACCCTATTATTATTACTCTATTAATCTCTCTTCTCCACACTCTCACCCTATCTATTATTAATCTATTATCTCTCACTACTATCTATTTATTTCTCATTGCTCTCACCCTATCGATTTTATCTTTATTAATCTTCTCACCCTATCTATTATTAATCGTTATCTCTCACCCTATCTATTATTAATCTATTACCCCTCTCACCCTATCCTATTATTAATCTATTATCTCTCACCCTCACCCTATCTATTATTAATCTAATTAACTCTCTCATCTCTCCCCCTATCTTTCTTAATAATTAGCTCTCACCCTAAATCTCTATTATCTATAAATTCTCCCTCCTCACCCTATCTAGTATTATCTATTATCTCTCACCCATCTATTATTTATCTTTATCTCTCACCCTATGCCTATTATTATCTAATATCTCTCCCCTATCCTATTATTTATCTTGATCTCTCACCCTATCCTGATTATTTTATCTATCGTTATCTCTCACCCCTGATCGTATTCGTGTATCTATTATCCTCTCACCGACTATGCTCGCATCTCTATCCTCTCACCTATCTATTAATAATCCTATTACTCTCAATCTCTCACGACATCTATTATTTAATCTCGCCGCTATCTATTATTTATTTTCTATGAATCTCGACACGCTATGTAGTTTACTCCTTACTCGCACGCTATCTATATTTATCTTGTCCTGCGCACGCTATCTATGATTTAAGCTATTTATCTCAAGCACCGCTATCTATTAGTTATACCTTCGCACGCATACTCTATATTTAATCTCTCACCCGCTATCTATTAGTTATCTCGCACGCTACGTCTATTATTTTATCTCGGCAACTCTATCCTATTATTTATCTTATCTCGCAACGCTATCTATTTATTTATCTATTATCCCTCCACTCTAATACTTGATTTATCTCGCACGCTATCCTAAGTTCTCTATTTCTCTCGCACGCTATCTATTATTTTCTTTATCTCGCACGCTATCTAATTTA
This sequence comes from Hymenochirus boettgeri, assembly GCA_019447015.1. Classification (NCBI taxonomy): domain Eukaryota; kingdom Metazoa; phylum Chordata; class Amphibia; order Anura; family Pipidae; genus Hymenochirus; species Hymenochirus boettgeri. The sequence goes on from CM033470.1 coordinate 2,818,736, forward strand.
TCTTATCTTCGCCCGCTATCCTATTAGTTTTATCATTAGCTCGCAACGCTAATCGTTATTTATCGCGGCAGCTTATCGATTTATCGATTACTCCACCCTTATCGAGGATTAATCTATTTCTCTCACCCCTACTATATTAATCTATTCTCTTCTCACCGAGTCTATTAGTTATACTATTAGCTCCAACCCTAGCTAGTATGAATCTATTATCTCGGCCACGCTATCTATCTATTTAGCTTCGCACCGCTCTCTATTATTTATATCGTATTATCTCGCACCTCTCTATTATCTTAGCCTCGCACGCTTAATCTCATTTATTTATCTAGTTAGCTCGCAATCTTATCTATTTATTTATCTATTATCCTCCGCACGCTATCTAATGATTTATCTAATCTCGCACCGCGCTATCCTTAATGTTATCTATTATCTCCTCACCCTATCTATTATTAATCTATTATCTCTCACCCTATCTATTAAGAAGCTATTTAGCGCTCAACCCTATCTATTATTAAATTGAATCTATTAATCTCTCACCATTCTAGTATTAATCCTATTATCTCCTCCACTGTTCACCCACACCCTATCTTTTTAATCTATGGATCCCTCTTCACCCTCATCTATTATTTTATCTATATCTCCTCACCCATATTCTATTTTAATCTATTATTCGCGAACGCTTCTTATATTTATCTCGCACGCCAATCCTATTATTTCCTAGTATCTCGCACGCTTATCGATTAAGTTATCTCCGCACGCTATCATTTTTTATCTAGTATCGCGCACGCTATCTATTATTATCTATTTCTCGTCAGCTATCTATTAATTTATCTATTATCTCGCCGCTATCCTAGTATTTATCTCGCACTCTACTCTATTATTTGATCTATTATCCCGCACTGCTATCAATCTACACTATAATCCATCTATCATCAAACCGCATTAGTGGGCAATCCATTTACATGTTTGGCAATTGCCAAAGCCAAACAAAATAGAAAACACATTGGTTTAGGCAAATCAAGGGATCTACTTGTTAAGGCAAATAAAACGCCTTTAGGCAAATGTTTGTCACCTTTTTATTCAACTAAAGGTGACCATACATTAGGCCGATTTTTGTACACTCCGATATTCCCACTTGATCTTATTATGCGACATTAGATTGTACTTAACGATTTGTAAATGATTAGATGGCTTCCAACATTAACATCACCACAATTCCCAACTGAGTATTGAATGTCAGACAATATGTATGGTACAGTCTACCGTCCCAAGTAAATTGTACACCTATCAATCGAATAGACACTTTTGTAGTTTCTGGCAGTGTCTTTTAATGCCCATGACTCTTCCCTGTCCACATCCAGTTCATCACAGGGAATGTGCTATTTAAAACTTGTCCTGCCTGGCTTGCCATGAAACAGGAGCCAGGACAGACCCTTAAGGAGATACAACAAAAGATAAACCAAGGGTGAGGGCCCATTCATCATATTATGTGACCTGTATAATGTGCCCCCAATAGACTCCCGCCCTCAGTGTATGTGATGGTGGCTTTGTTTACTAGCATGGTCACCATGTGTGCCCAGATGGCGGATATAACGGTTTTTGGTATGTGGGATGAGAATGTCATAGCCTCGACCCCCAGAACAAATAGAACAACATCATTACAATTTATATAAGGCCATGGGAAGGGGTGTCCTTAACCAGTAGCACTAGTTTTTCAGCCCCACCTGCTGGACAAGGGGAAGAATGCCATTGATAAGCCCTGACCTCCGTCTTTCACACTCACTTCTGACAATGAATTCGGCCCTCCTCCCTAAGCGTGTCCATAGATAAGGAACCAGAGAATGACTGCAGCCCTTTACCCGCCCCAATATACATTTTATTTCCTAGTTGTCTCACTTCTACTGATAATCAATTGGATTTTAATCCACCCTCGCAATGCGCTGGTTACTGATTAATGAACTTTACCATAACGGGACTTCATAGATCAAGACCGATGTGAATGTTTTGTTAGTCCCTGTTCCCTCTATCCTCTGACAGTATAACGGGATAAATCTAATTAGTTCTTGTATGGAACTGGGTCAACCACCCCCCCCCCCGCCCCCCCCCCCCCAGATCAACAACTACGTTCCATTCATCCTCCAATACCTGGCTTAGTGTCCTGAGGGATATGCTTTGGGCAACCTGCTGTTCCTGACAGTGAGACAATGGCGTTTCCACCTCCAATTTGGCGACAACAAGCAGAGTACAGGTGGAATCTTTTTTATTATCATTATAACAGACAATGAGGGCCACGGTCCGGGGCAGAGAATAGAGAGAGACTATAGGGATTAGAAGGGGATCATCCATGGTTTGGAGGTCAACTTTAGAATACTAGGTTAGAGGGTGTGGAGATAAGCTCTAGGGGCTCCCTGAACCACGCACAGATGACCCAATCCCTCTAAATCTGCACCCTGGAGACCAACCACCACACTACTGGGGGGAAGTTGTTCACACACCACATGCGATAACCGATTGGATCCTGGACTAGAAAAATGTGGACTGTGGGTGAGATAAACACACTGGCACTCTCTGGCTTGGAGAAACAACCTGGCCAATTCCACACAGTCGAGACAGGCCTGCTGGAGTTGGAAATGGGGTAACCCCAATAGAAAGATATTAAATGTCCCACAGCACTTTGCACCTGGTTACTGTGGTAATGAATTCTACAAATGCGAAAATACCAAATATTTCTCTACCGGAGGGGATTGTCCCAGGATGGGACCTAAACTACCAATCCGTCAATTTTCTTATTTTGTTCTCTTCCGAATGTTAAAGATCAGGTAAAACTTTGTTACCTGCTCTTACCAATAACGAAAGAACCCAACTTGTCTATTCCTTGCCGCTCCGCCCTACTAACACTTCCTACTTCCATCTACGCTTCCTCAAAATGTTTGTGGACTCTTATCCATAAGTAGAAATATTCGCATGAAAATCCTTTCACTCCCTGGACAACACACCTCCTCTTCCTGCCTCCTGCCCCATCACTGCATCCTGCAATCTTTTAACTTAACACCTGTCACCCTTCCTGAAGTCCCTCAACCGTCTTTGTCCTCAACCCTTACCACATGTTCCCCTTGATCCTTCTTACTGAAACACCGACTTTAAAATCCCTTACCCCGCATCTCAACCCATTTTAAATCATCCCTGCGCCTGGGATTTTTCCTGCTGACCTTGAAACACATCCCTTGGGTCACACCCGTTCTTAAAACACTCTCTCCTGGACCCCCCCTGGTGTCCCTCTAACCTCTCCAAACTGTCTCCCTTTTAATCCTTTTACCATGTGGCTGGCTAATAAACTCTTCAGAAAAATCTGTGTCCTTGTCTTTACAATTAAGTAATAACAACCCCACCCCCGACAATGTTATAACCCTATTGGAACCCATTAGCACCAGGATTTCAAATGGTTCATCCACAACGAAACCAGCCCGCTTAACGGTTTTACTATGACCTACAAAACTGCATGGCCAAATCCAAGAGCCATTCCTCTATCCTCATTCCTCCTCCAGTTTATCAGCCTTCCTTTGATACTGTGCACCATTGCTTCTTCTCATTCAAATGCTTCATCTTCGCTGGGCCCTCCGAAAGTCTCGCTGCGGCTTCGTGGTATGTTTTCTTATCCTCTAACAGATCTTGTGTCCTCCTCTGTCTCCTGGTTGCTGAAAGACCGTCCTCTCCTGTTATGTGGTGGTTTTCCCCATGATCTGTTGTGGGACTGTTTAACTGTTTCTCTTTGGGAGTTAATAGATAGTTTTTCATTTGGGCTTCAATGTTGACCCTTCCGCTGATAGCTTACCACCCATCTTACAGTATGTGTCCACCGCGCAACTATTGTGGAACCCCTGAAGTTCAATCTCATCGTCCTAATTTCGAGTCTCTATTTCCTCCTGGATAGCGCATCTATCCAAAACCGAACTTATTACTTATTATTGCAGTCTATGTGGTGATAAGAGTATTAACCGAACTTATTATTACGTATTATTACTGCAGTCTATGTGGTATATTAGTAATTACACTGAGCTTAATGTTATTACTTATTATTACTGCATCTACATGTTGTATAATTAGTATTAAAAAACCGAACTTATTATTACTGCATCTAGTGTGGCCTTCCCATCAACAAAAAATCCTTCTTTTGGACCTTTTAAGGCAAATGTCCCCCCCGCAAAACTATATCCCCATTTTCTTCTCGCACAAGTGGCCGGCGCGTGGCGTAGGACAAGAGGGAGTAAGTAAAGTTTGGGAACTTTCTAATAAAATACATATAGCGGTTTGGGGCTGGGGGACAGGGGGGAATGGAGATAACACAAATGTATTCAAGGTGGACATAAAACCCTTGAATCTTTACAATTCTGCTGCACCCACTACCCTATCTCTTTATTCTTTCCCTCTTGTTCGGATGTGTCCCAGCTGTGCCGCCCATTTCTTAAAGCAATCTTCCCCCCACAACCCCTGCAACGAACAACTGCGCCGCCCTCTTCTCTCTTGCTGCCCCTACCTTTCTAACTCTTCTCCCTCTCTCCTCGCTTTCGCCTGGTGAACATTCCATAATACGTTCAGATCTGACTGTTTCCCCTCCCTTTATATCCTCTTCCCTCTCTCGCTTCCGCCTGTGGACTCCATTAACCTTCCCCATCTAGACTGTTTATCCTACTTTATAACTCTCTGCCCTCTCTCCGCTGTCCCTGTGAACATCCATTAACTTTCCCATCAGACTGTTATCCTAACCGTTAATAACTCTCTCCCTCTCTCGCTCACCTGGTGCCCATCCATTATACTTCCCATCTAGACTGGTTACCCTACTTTTTAATCTCCTCTCCTCTCTCCTCTCCCTTCGCCTGGTGACATCCATTTAATTACTTTTCCCATCTAGACTGTTATCCTCCGTAGAACTCATCTCCCTCGCCCGCGTCGCCTGGTGAACATCACATTAATACTTGTCCCCTCTTTACTGGTTACCTACCTTTATAACTCGCTCCCTCTCTCTCATCTCGCTTGCGCCTGGTGAACATCCATTAATACTTTCCATCTAGACTGTTATCCTACCTTTATACTCCCCTCGCTCTCCCGTTTCTCCGCGGTGACATCCATTAATACGTTCACATCGAGACTGTTATCCTACCTGTTACTCTCTCTCTCGCTCCCTGCGCCTGGTTTACCAATCCATTCATATTTCCCAATCTAGACTGTTGATCCTACCTTTAAACTCCTCTCTCACTTCAACCCCCGTGGTTAGAAATCCATATAATACTTTCACATCGAGAACGTGTATCTCCACCTTCTTCCTCCTGAGCAATCAGCAATAACTAATGAGTGTTTATGCCCTATTAAGCACTTTTACGCCACCCAACCCCCCACTTGTGTATCTGTCTTTTGTCCCACCCATTAGACTTTGTAAGCTGCTTCAGGTTAGGGATCGTCATCCTAGTGATAAAGTAGAGCTGTGCTTTATTCCTAAGGTATCCACACATATCATTAGCCTAATAATAATATATGTAATTCTTTGTTTGCTGTGTTAAACCTATGTGGAAACTTTAACTTTTTATTCTGGGCAATATTTTCCTGTTGCACCATCCCATTGGGTTGTATATATAAACAGGGCCGCGCACTAAGCGCAAACTTTAATAACTAAATTTATACATAACCACCCCCCATAACACTGTCATTATAATAATAAGTAACCACTAACAACCCCTAGACACTGTATATTGCAAACCCTATACACTGTATATTGCACCCTATACCCTGATTGCACCCTATCACACCCCAACCCTATACACTGGTATATTTGGCGACCTACTAAACACCCCGAGAACACTGTATATTGCACCATTAAGACTGAGGTATTTGGCCACCTAAACACGTGTATAGTACCTCCATTTCACCCTAATACATGTAATATTGCACCCCTATACACTGTATAGTGCAACCCTATCTCTGTATATTGCCCCTATAAATACGTATTTGCACCCTAATACACTGTTATTGCAACAACCCAATAACAACGGGGTCAAGGTCACCACAACACCCCCCCCCATAACCGTTATATGCACCACAAACACACCCTAACACTGTATATTGCACCACACAACATACACCCCCTACCACTGTATATAGCACCCAACCCTCCATAACACTGTTATAAATTGCGAAGCAACCACAACCCCCATAAACCTGTAATTATTGCCACCACACCCCCCATACACTGTAGTTAGCGCCCTATACACCCCATAACACTGTATATTGCGCCCTATCACACCCCGTAACACACTGTACCTTTCCCCTATCACCACCCCCAGAACACTGTACTATTGCAACCACAACAAACCCCATAACCTGTATATTTGGGCACCACAACACCCCGCATAACACGACTATTGCCCACAACACCCACCCCCATACCTGTATATAGCAACCACAACACCCCCTAACACCTGTATTTGCACCACAACACTCCCCATAGACACTGGTTATTGAACCACAACACCCCATAACAGCTGTTAATATTGGGGCGCCTATAAACACCCCATACACTGTTATGGTTGACCCCTAAAACACCCATAACCGTATATTGCGCCCTTCCACCCCATAACGAACTATGTCTATTGCACCACAACCCCCATAAACACTGTAGATAATTTGCACCACAACACACCCATAACAACTGTAACTATTGCACCACACACCCCACTAACACTGTCTAACCACCACAACACCCCATAACACGTATATTGCACCACAACACCCCATAACACTGTATATGCACCACAACATCAAAACACCCCATACCACTGTATATTCGCCCTAAATCCACACCCCAAGACCTGTATTTGCGCCCTTAACACCCCATAACCCTGTAATATTGCGCACATACACCACATCACTGTATAGGGCCCCTATAAAACCCCCATAGACCACGGTATTGCGACCCAACAAACCCCCATAACACGGTATATGGCACCCAACAACCCACCCAACACCCCATAACCATGTTATAGTGCACCCAAACAAAACAAGAAAACCAATAGGATGGATGTTGGGGGGGGGGAAAAAAAAGGAAAAATATCTAGAGCTCCCCTTTTTTCTCTGCTTTCCCATGCCCATTTACGTGGAGGATGCACCACCACGTCTGCACGCCCCCCAGGTGTTCGCCCCTCTGCTGAAGATCTCTTCTGGGGGTGGTCAGCGTTATACCATCAATATTGAGGCCCCAGTGCCCCATTTTACAGGGTAACTGACAAAGTCAACAAGGATATATCCCCAGGATTGCACAGGCTGGCACGAAGAATACTGGCCAATAACGGGCTGAATGGAGATGACGACTGGTTATTACTGGGTGCCATAATGGACTAAACCCAACCCCTTACAAGGCATTGGATTTTCCTTAATAATAGGGGTTGAACTGTACCTGTGTCCCCCAATGGTCAAACTCCCAAGCAGTCCAGCAACCTCTCCTATGCATCCCATATGGAAACATTTTTACAATGAACACGTAGTAAATACAATGCCCTCCCATGGGGGAATCCATTGTTTCCTTCCCCTTTTTAAAGTTTTGAATTTTTTGTAAACAACAAATGGCGCATACTACGCTGCCTGCAGATAGATTTACATCATACTGGTAGCCTGCCAGACACTGCATCTCTACTACATAACCCCCCATATGGACTTGTGGTTGGACAGTCCAGGTAGAAATTCCTCATCATTCTCAGGATTGACTGTACATTGGCAATGTAGATAATTAGTACCATGTAACCAAAGCACAGAAATTATTGGAAACTTTGCCACCCATGTTATATGAAAACTCCCACCGGGACCTCCCAACACTGGGGACGTATATTTAGCCAACTGACCCTTTCCACGTTCGTTCCCACCTGACACCACAAGGAGGGAACCTTAACTCTCCAAACTAACGCCGGGGTAGGGACTGACACTTCTTCACTTGAAAAATAATGAAAGCCGGTAAGAATGCGTTACGACTGTGGGAAGCCCAAGATGTATATCTGTAATATTCATTCATCCAGGTCATGGTATATCTGTAATATTCATTCATCCAGGTCATGGTATATCTGTAATATTCCTTCATCCAGGTCATGGTATATCTGTACTATTCATTCATCCAGGTCATGTTATATCTGTACTATTCATTCATCCAGGTCATAGTATATCTGTAATATTCATTCATCCAGGTCATGGTATATCTGTAATATTCCTTCATCCAGGTCATGGTATATCTGTAATATTCATCCATCCAGGTCATGGTATATCTGTAATATTCATCCATCCAGGTCATGGTATATCTGTAATATTCATTCATCCAGGTCATGGTATATCTGTAATATTCATTCATCCAGGTCATAGTATATCTGTAATATTCATTCATCCAGGTCATGGTATATCTGTAATATCTGTAATATTCATTCATCCAGGTCATGGTATATCTGTAATATTCATCCATCCAGGTCTTAGTATATCTGTAATATTCATTCATCCAGGTCATGGTATATCTGTAATATTCATCCATGCAGGTCACGGTATATCTGTAATATTCATCCAGGTCACGGTATATCTATAATATTCATCCATCCAGGTCACGGTATATCTGTAATATTCATCCATCCAGGTCACGGTATATCTGTAATATTCATTCATCCAGGTCACGGTATATCTGTGATATTCATCCATCCAGGTCACGGTCTGATTACCTGTCTCTTTATTACATTCAGCTCTGTCACAGACCTAATCAGCGCTGATTACCTGTCTCTTTATTACATTCAGCTCTGTCACAGACCTAATCAGCGCTGATTATCTGTCTCTTTATTACATTCAGCTGTGTCACAGACCCAATCAGCTCTGATTACCTGTCTCTCTATTACATTCAGCTGTCACAGATCTAATCAGCGCTGATTACCTGTCTCTTTATTACATTCAGCTACTGTCCCTTTATACATTGAGCTGTGTCCCAGACCTAACTGCTCTGATTACTGTTTCTTATTACATTCGCTGTGTCACAGACCCATCAGCGCTGATTACCGTCTCTTTATTACATTCAGCTGTGTCACAGTCCTAATCAGCGCTTATACCTGTCTCTTTATTACATTCAGCTGTGTCACAGACCTAATCAGCACTGATTACCTGTCTCTTTATTACATTCAGCTGTGTCACAGACCAATCAGCACTGAACCTGTCTCTTATTACATTCAGCGTTGTCACAGACCTAATCAGCCGCTAGTTACCTGTCTCTTTATTACATCAGCTGTTTCACAGACCTAATCGCTCTGATTCCTGTCTCTATTACATTCAGCTGTGGTCAGACCTAATCAGCACTGATACTGTCTTTATATATTCAGCTCTGTCACAGACTAATCAGCACTGATTACCGTCTCTTTATTACATTCAGCTCTGTCACAGACCTAATCAGCGCTGATTACCTGTCTCTTATTACTTCAGCTCTGTCACAGACCTAATCAGCGCTGATTATCTGTCTCTTTATTACATTCAGCTGTGTCACAGACCCAATCAGCTCTGATTACTGTCTCTCTATTACATTCAGCGTCACGATCTATCAGCGCTGATTACCTGTCTCTTTATTACATTAGCTCTGTCACAGACCTAATCAGCACTGATACGTCTCTTTATTACATTCAGCTCTACACGACCTAATCAGCGTGTTACCTGTCTCTTATTACATTCAGCTCTGTCACAGACCTAATAGCGCTGATTATTGTTCTTTATTACATTCAGCTGTTGTCACAGACCAATCAGCTCTGATTACCTGTCTCTCTATTACATTCAGTGTC
>CM033470.1:2828728-2888437 GCA_019447015.1 Hymenochirus boettgeri
ACAGATCTAATCAGCGCTGATTACCTGTCTCTTTATTACATTCAGCTGTGTCCCAGACCCAATCAGCTCTGATTACCTGTCTCTTTATTACATTCAGCTGTCACAGACCCAATCAGCTCTGATTACCTGTCTCTTTATTACATTTTGCTGTGTCCCAGACCTAATCAGCTCTGATTACCTGTCTCCTTATTACATTCAGCTGTGTCACAGACCCAATCAGCGCTGATTACCTGTCTCTTTATTACATTCAGCTGTGTCACAGACCTAATGGTCTGTAAAACATGTATATATAGTGTGTGTAGTCTTTATACTGTATATATGTGTGTGTCTGTAAGAAAAAAATACTGTATATATAGTGTGTGTGCTTATCATGTATATAAGTGTTCTATTAACTGTATAATAGTGTGTGTCTGTATAATGATCTATCGTTTTTCGTAAATGTATATCTATGGTGTGTGTCTGTATAACATAGTTTGCATTCTGTATAATTTATTCGATATTGTGGTATCTGTATAATGTATCTATATTGTGGGGGTGTCCCTGTATAATGTATATATAGTGTTTGTATCTGTTATATGTATATAGTTTTTTACTGTACATGTTATATAGTGTGTGTGGATATTGTGTGTGTGTCCTGTATCCTCGTGTGGTGCGTCTTTATATGTATAAGAGTTGTGTATCGGTTATACTTATATATATAGTGTGTGTGTGTCCTGTATAATGCATATATAGTGTGTTTATCTGTATAATGTATCTTAGTGTATTTCTGTAAATGTATATATAGTGTGTGCATCTGTATAATGTCTATCTAATATGTGTGCACTGTATAATGTATATATAATGTGTGCATCGTATACTGTATATATAAGTGTGTGCATCTGTATAATGGAATATAAGTGTGTGCGTCTGTAAAATGTATAATATTTTGTGCGTCTGTATATGTATATAAAGTGTGTGCATCTGTATAATTGTATATAAAGTGTGGCATCTGTATATGTATATAGTGTGTGGTGGCCTGTATAATGTATATATATTGTGTGTGTCCTGTATAATTTATATAGTGTGTGTTCTGTATAATTTATGTAAAGTTGTGTGCCTGTCTATGTATTTATAGTGTGTGGTATCTTCTAATGTATATTATGGTGCTCTGTATAATTTCATATATATTGTGCATCTGTATAATGTATATAAAGTGTGTGCATCTGTATAATGTATATAGTGTGTGCTTCTGTATACTGTATAATGTGTGTGTCTGTATAATGTATATATAGTGGTGTCTGTATAATCTGTTTTCTGTATAATTTATATATAGTGTGTGTGTCTGTATACATAGTGTGTGTGGTCTGTATAATGTATATATAGTGTGTGGGTCTGTATAATGTATATATAGTGATGTGCGTCTGTATAATGTATATAGTGTGTGTATCTGCATAATGTATATATAGTGTGTGCATCTGTATAATGTATAATATAGTGTGTGTCGTATAATGCATATATAATGTGTGTGTCTGTATAATGTATATATTATGTGTGCATCTGTATAATGTATATATAGTGTGTGTGCTGGTATAAGTTATATACTGTGTGCGTCTGTACAGAATGTACTATATAGTGTGTGCCGTCTTTATATATGTATATCATTATGTGTGTGTCCTGTATAATTATATATTATGTGTGCATCTGTATATGTATTATGTGTGGGTCTGTATAATGTATATAGTAATGTGTGTGTCTGTATAATGTATATATTTGATGTGTGCACTCTTATATTATTATAAGTGTGTTTGTCTAGTATATGATATATATAATGTGTGCGTTCTTATATAGGATATAAAGTGTGTATGCGTGCTGTATATGTATCCTAAAGTGTGTGCTTTCTGTATAATGTATAGTGTGTGTGTCTGACATGTCTATATATTTATGTATCTGTATAATGTATCCCCCTAGTGTGTGTCTCGTATAATCAGTATATATATTTGTGTGTTCTGTATGAATGTATATAGTTGCTCGATATAATGTATTTATCCGTATGGTGTCTGTATAGTATATCATGTGTGTTTCTGTATAAGGTATATATAGTGTTTGTGTCTGTATACATAGTGTGGTGGTCGCTGTATAATTATATATAGTGTGTTCGTATGCTGTATAATGTCCTAATACGAGTCTGTGTGTTTGTCTGTATAATGTATATATGGTGTGTTAATCTGTAAATGTATATAGTGTGTGTCTCTGTATAATTATATATAGTGTGTGCATCTGTATAATGTATCAGGATTTGTGTGCATCTGTAAATGATATATACTGTGTGCATCTGTATAATGTATTATTAAGTGCTGTGCATCTGTCTATGTATTATAAAGTTTGTGGTCTGTATAATGTAATTAAAGTGTGTTCGTCTGGTTATACTGTATATAAAGTGTGTGCGTCTGTATACTGTTATATCGTGTGTGTGCCTGTATAATGTATATATAGTGTGTGTGTCTGTATAATGTATACAGTGTGTGTGTCTGTATAATGTATTTATAGTATGTGTGCCTGTATAATCTATTTATAGTGTGTGTATCTGTATAATGTATATATAATGTGTGCATCTGTATAATGTATATATAATGTGTGCATTCTGTAATACTGTATATAAAGTGTGTGCATGCTGTAAAATGTATATAAAGTGTGTGCTTCTGTATACTGTATAGTGTGTGTGTCTGTATAATGTATATATAGTGTGTGTCTGTATAATGTATATATGTGTTTTCTGGTATAATTATATATAGTGTGGTGTGTCTGTAATACTAGTGTGGTGGCATCTGTATAAGTTTATGGTTTGTTGTGTCTGTATACATGTATATTATAATGTGTGTCCTGTATAATGTATATATAAGTGTGTGCGTCTGTATATGTCTATATAAGTGGTGTAGATAACAATCGTGTGCGTCTGGATAATGTATTAGTGTGTGTATCTGCTATGTATTATATTGTGTGCATCTGTAAGAATGTATATATAGTGTGGTGCATCTGATATGTATCTATACGTGTGCCTCTGTATAATGTATATATAGTGTGTGCGTCTGTATAATGTATATATTATGTGTGTATCTGTATAATGTATATATAGTGTGTGTCTGTATAATGTATATATAATGTGTGTGTCTGTAATAATGTATAATATTATGTGTGCATCGTATAATGTATATATAGTGTGTGCGTCTGTATAATGTATATATAATGTGTGCGTCTGTATAATGTATATAATCCGTGTGTGCGTTCTGTAAATGTATCATAAATGAAGTGTGGTGCTTCTTATATGTATAGTGTGTGGTGTCTGTAACATGTATAGTGTTTGTATCTGTATATGTATATAGTGTGGTGTGTCTGTATCTGTATATATAATGTGTGTGTCTGTAATAATGTTATAATGTGTGTTTCTGTATAATGTATATATAGTTTGTGTGTCTGTATACATAGTGTGTGCATCTGTATAATGTATATAGTGTGTGTATCTGTATAATGTATATATAGTGTGTGTGTCTGTATACATAGTGTGTGCGTCTTGTATAATGTATATATAGTGTGTGTATCTGTATAATGTCTATATAGTGTTTGTGTGGTCTGTATATGATATATATAGTGTGTGTATCTGTATAATGTATATAGTGTGTGCTTCTGTATACTGTATAGTGTGTGTCTGTATAATGTATATATAGTGTGTGTCTTCTAATGTGTTTTCTGTAATAATGTCTTATAGTGGTGTGTCTGTATACATAGTGTGTGTGTCTGTATAATGTATAATATGTGTGGTGTCTGTATAGTTAATATATAGTGTGTGCGTCTGTCTAATGTATATTGCTGTGATATCGATGTGGTGCATCTGTATAATGTATATAGTGTGTGTATCTGCATATGTATATATATGTGGTGTAGGCATCTGTATGTCACATGATCTAATCTAGGTCGCTGTATGTTCTGACTATATGTTTATACTAGCTCTTTATTACAAACATCAGTGTGCGTCGTGTATACATCGTCTAGAATCCTCTAGATCTGTGATGTCATCTGATATAAATGTATACTAGTTCATGTTGGCTTTAAGTGTTTACGTTTGCTGTCTAGTTCACAAGCTCGTCATCATTATGATAGTAGCCGCTGTAACATATTCATTATACTATTCATAGTATTACCGTGTGTCGTCTGTATATATGTAATAGCATATTGTAGCTGCGTTTCTCACATTACACATATTACTAAATAGTGCATGCATCTGCTTACAGGGTATTATGATAACGTGGCGGTCGCTCTGTCTATACTAGTAGCTATTCAAGCGGGGGGGGGGTGTCACAGAGACGGACTATCAGCAACGGGGGGGCTGGGGATCTACCACACCTTCTCGTTAGGACAATCAGACTTGGGGGGGGGGGGGGGGGGGGGGGGGGTCACGACCTATCAGCCTGATTACCTGTCTTTTATACATTCAGCTTGTCACAAGACCTATCAGCACTGATTACCTGTCTCTTTATTACATTCAGCTTGTCACAGACCTAATCAGCGCTGATATACCTGTCTCTTTATTACATTCAGCTCTGTCACAACAACCTCATCAGCTGATTACCTGTCTCTTATTACGAGGAAGTTGTACGATGACAGTGTGGTCATCTGTTGAGGGAGTCCTGCCCATGTCCGGCCCCCTCCCGTGAAACCTCCAAGGTTGGGGTGGTGTGTGAAGTTATTTCTTAGCACTCAATGAGCTGTGCAATTTAGTTTTAAACACATAATTGGGGCGTTTTTTTTTTATCCTAGAGGGCACTGTCTCTTACTGCACTTAACAGCAGGAAAGCAGTATGGAAGCGCCGCTAATACACCTTAACATTAACCATGTCGGGTTAGGGACCGACACCCAGGAATATTATTTAATTGTTATTTTATTCTCACAATTTTGCAAACAAATTGCGTAATAACTAAAATATAATACTAATTCATTCTTTAGAAGGTTTGCTTTTGGTGATAGGGTTGTATAATGGAAATGATTTCACATAAAAGTTCTTATTGTATCAAATGGTGGGCTAATTTTTGCCCCCAACCAATCACGATCTTATTTAGCACTTTGAAAGCTAACATCTGAATGTCTTGGGGACAATTTAGCACCATTTTAAACGATAAGAACTTTATCTATAATAACCTGTAGGAAATTTTAAAAATAATGATATTTTTGGCTACTGAACTTACCTTTAAACCCAAATTTTTTTTTTATAAAAAAGAGTTATGTTACACCAACCCTTTGCAGGGTATTATTCCTCTGTATATAATGTTAACACCCCTTAAAGACAAAATTTATACTCATGTGAGAGACCCGACTTGCTTAATGGGATGGCTCCATCCCACAATCATTGATCACGGGCATTTCTCCCATCCTTGACACTGCGGAAACATATGTTTAATGAGGGATGGGGATGGGCTTGAAAAATTGTCCAGATTACTTGTCATGAGTACCTAATTCCCCTTTAAATGGGTCCGATTATGAAACTTGGTTTTTGAAAATCCTGAATTAGACGCGGATTTTACGAGTTCGGGACCATCACTATGCTCATAATAACTAGTAATTCTGAGTTTGAAAAGATAAGTATATTCTCAGGATCAGTACCTAAAGTCTAAGTACCAGTTATAGCAGGCATGAAACTTCCATTTTACAAAACCAAATTCCACTGCATTTGGTTTTGTTTTACTGCATGTGTCACAGTGATCCTGACAATCACTGCCTGATTATTATCAGCTATATCATCTACTGTCGGGAATACCTTGGTCTGTGTTGTTTCCAATGTGGGTATATAGATTTTCAAGAGATTCCATTAACACAGTGAGGGGAAGGGATCGCTTTAATTTTGTCACGTGACAGCTCCGTTGAAGACCGTGGAGAGAGATATTTTTATCGCTCAGAACGATTTACATTGTGTTCGATTAGGATCCATGAAGAATAAGGTCTGCTTGACGGCGGTTTTCTTCCCTATCAGCAAGAGTTTTGTTGTCTCATGTGACTGTCCTATATTCCTTGTCATGTGACGTGTCTATATTCCTGTCATTTGACTGTCTATACTCCTGTCATTGACTGTCTATACTCCTGTCATGTTGACTGTCTATACTCCTGTCATGTGACTTGTCCTATACTCCTGTCATGTGACTGTCTATCTCCCCCCCCTGTATGTGACCTGTCCTATACTGCCTGTCATGTGACTGTCTATATTCCTGTCTGTGACTGTCTATAACTCCTGTCATGTGCACTGTCTATATTCCTGTCAATGTGACGTTCTTAGAGCAGTTCTAATTGGGCATTAAATAAAGTGTCTGAAAAGATTTCGGGTTGAGACTCTGTGGCCGGTGGGCGGGCTGGGCCACATACAACGCATATTCGCGCATTGCATCGCCTGGGAGTCATTACTCCGCGATGCATGGTGGGTGCGCATTACTATGGTTGCCCGCGGGTTGCGCATGGGGGGTGGCTGCTTTATTGTAATCTCAATATTCTAAAACGCATGCCTTTGCCTTTAAAGGGTGCAGGGGCGCCAAACGCTAACGGGGGTCATGGGCGTCTCGGGACGAATCACGGGAATTGTTGTGGTCATGTTAAGCACAAAATGCGACGTGGATCGCGTGTGCAAAGGTGCTAACAAATGTGTTATGTGGCCTCGCCCTCCATTAATAACATCGTAACTAGACCTACCCTTGTCTCAGGTGTTTCTGTTCCCGGGAAGGTTCTTGTTAAGGTCCGAATGCTAAAATTGGTTAAAAAATCCTTATTAGGCTGTTTGTCAGATCATATTGCATGATTGAGTGACACTCCTAATACATGTAATTATCACGGCATACACCGGAATGAACAATTGATTGCATTAACCATCACCATATTATGTAACGAGCCACTAACTGCCTTAGGTTACGTTCCCCACTATGCGGTTTCTACTCTCCATGGGATGTTACTCACAAATCCAAATTGCAGGAAGATTTTTCCGCGTGTGCCTTGTGTTTCGGAATGTTTTTTGAAAACGCTGCGTGGCGACCCGTGGTCCCATTGTGTCTATTCCTCGTCCCAATCACATATTAATTCAAATCTAACGAAACAGCAGACGTAACAGACGTGATTTACGTATAATGTGAAAGGATGCGGTAATTATGTACGCGCTGGTTCACACCATACGGTTTTTTTCGGGCTGACTGACTTCATGTATCCGTTGATTTGGCCTGAATAATGTCCGGACAGCCGCATCCGATTTCATACGATACAAAACTACGGTTGATCCAGCGGCACTGCTATAAGACACGCACCCCTGGTCGCAGATCTCTCTTCGTAGTGCACGCTTGGTCGGAAGAATCATTTCCATGTGTGGTGACCCACTATCTGACTTAATACAATAACAGAAAAAACAAAAGGTTTTCAATCTTTTAAAATTAGAATCCAAAGGGTTAACGTTGTGCCGTGTAGTATTGAAGTGTTTAGTTTTAGACAAAGGAATATAAAACAGTCCCATTCCCTTTAAATAATAGAGATTATGGATCTTGCGAGAATACCTAGCTTCCCCCTGGGGTTTTTTCGGACCCGCTTTCCACGCCCCCCCTCCCTTCACTTTATGGGGTGAGCTAGTAAATGCTATCTCCTATTGGAAATGGCTGGTGTTCTATACGATACATCCGAACTGACTCAATGTAGCATCGCCATGTGCAACTGCATCCCGTCCTTTGGGAGACAGAGCAGCAATCCTTTTTTGCCGACTCTTGGTGCGTGCACGTGACAATCCGATTCAATAAGGTGTTTTTTGATTGTTTCAAATTCCACTTTAAAAAAGAAAAATGTCCCTGTGTGTTAGTTCGGCAAAATACGAAATACCTACACAGTAAACAGATCTCGTCACTTATACACTAAGAATAGTGCTGCAACCAGGGGCGGAGGTGTGTCGATATTTCAGGTAATGGGGGAATTCACTTGATATCAATAGACTTGTTATTCAGGATGTACTCTCAAAGCCAAAAAAAAATGTCAAACATGTTGTTTTATGTTATTTTGTTTGCCACAGACAAAATAAGTCAATATGATATATAAGTTCGTTTTTCTATGTGAATTCCTAGCGTAAGAATAAGATTCCACAGTACATCTTCCGTACGACATCCCTGCAGTTTTACCGCCCCACCCCGGAGGTCAGTGTATCTTGGGACATGCTCAATGGATTTTAGGAGAGAGAGAGGAATTATTATTCAGATCCTTTGTATCTCCCTGTGCTAAAGTTCAGTGGAGTGAAACTGAAAAGTAACGGGGGCATTTTTTTTATGTATGAACACAACTTATATTGCCTTATGCAACCAGGTGGATCATTATTTATAGAATTAAGTATTAAGGTGCTAAATGGCCACACTAGCGCATTTTTTGCGCGTTGCCGCCCTACGTTTTCCGCTCGGTGATTGCGCCTCGATTTCGCTAAAAATGGAAATCGCGGTGGAACGAGAAATTCACAGCCACGATTTCACGATGCTTCACACTTTTGGGGCGTTAACGCAGCGTTTCCATAAAGCGCAAAATAGCAAAACACTGCATGTGCAAAAACGTGAACGCCAAGAAGCGCACACGATGAACGCTCGCGATTTTGTGCGTGATTCCTGAGCGTTGCAGTGTGGCCCTCAGCCTTAAAGACATTTGATACTGTATACTGGCATATAAAATATATGTTTTAGGATGAGATAATCTGTATGGACGTAGTTTTACTGCCATACCTACAAATGCAACTCTGTGGTTTCAGCTGTAAGATGTAGTCTTTTGCAGAGTGCATGGCTGGGAGCATTGTTCTATTTGTGCCCATTTAGAAAAGTGATTTGCAAAACTCATAACTATATCATGAAAACAAAACAAATATTAGAATATTTGAAAAAATTGCATTCGAAAAATCAAATTCCTATTAGCAAATGTGGAAAAATTTTTGGTTTTGGGTTATCCCTATGTGATTCATCCCATTTAGGATACAAGGGGCTTGGAACATGTGGGGTCTAAGGTTCCTGTAACTTGGCAGCAATGGAGAATGCCTTTAATGACATGTGTTTTAATTTATGTAAAAAATTGTATTGGCGCGTAGAACAGGAATCTGAATGGTACGTCATGAAGGGATTATTAGTTCGATGGGAGTCCTACTATAGATGTCCGAAACTTCACAAAATCTGGTCCCTCGCGATCGCGAATTTTCGGGAAAATTAGAAAATTCGAAATCCGCGAGCGGGAACCCATTAATGAATGAACCAAACCTCGAAAATACGTGAAATTCCTCGTAATTTCAGAAATTTTCAAAACGAGGTTCGGAAAGTTCTCGAAGGAGCGACAAAACCGCGAATAATTTTTCCCCCCCCGCGATACTCTCCGTTCGCGAACTAGTAATCCTCCGCGGAGTTCGGGTTTGTGATCCACGAACTGGGCCTCGCTAGACCCTACTAAGGTTAAATTGGGATCAAACTAGTTTGAAGATAATGATTTAAAAAAACCATCTTTTAATTTGGATGTGAATAGAGGGGCAGAAGGTGGTCCCAAAATCTATTATGTGCCCCACCCTAATTATGAAGCACCAGACGCAGGGTTATAATAGAGCTACATTAATACAGTTGCTCCCCAGCCCCCAGAGACGTTACGGAATCATGTGGCATAATAAGAACGTGATATTTAAAAGGTTTATGCAGGAGCTGTGGGTAGTATATCAGGTCGGTGAGTCACACGGAAGAGACAGAGCGATAAAGTGACAGTCGGAGATCAGAGGGCTGCGAGGTATATTAATGAGCTAAACTCCAATGGCGAGATAATATCGCAAGTTTAAGATAAGAGAGTATCCTTTGTACGTGGCATAAAAAAGTAACCAAGTCTATTCAATCAAAATACCCCCAGAGCTCTTTACTTACAGATCCAGCGGGACGTAGGGAAACCCATGTTGATATTGGTCCACCATGGATCCAAACAGTGTAAAACCCTTATAGAGAGACGATGAACCTCCTATGTCCAGTCGGGATGTCACTCCAAGATGTTTAGACACTACAACTCCCCAGCATGCCTTCTGCAACCAATGCTGTTGAGTTGTAGTTTCTCAAAACACTGGGTGTTAAGTTGACATCACTGTCCTATGACATGAAAGGGAAGTCATTAGGGTTTTTTACTGTGGTTCTTAAGTGTTGTTATAGAATAGTGGGGATGGCCCAGCCTCGCGGATCCGAACCCGATCCGCGGCGGATTGTCCGTTTTCCGCCTTCCTGACTTTTCCGAAACCGCGTTTTCGAAAAATTTTCAAATTACGGATTTCTCGTATTTTTCGAGACATTTTTTTGTTTTAATGGGTCTGCTCTGCTTCGCGGATTTTCGTCAGCGGACTGGATTTGTCGGAGTTCGGACATCTCTATTATAGAACAGTAGAAGGTCCCATCTAATATCAGCTCAGTGTAATGATTGCAAAAACATTTCTGTTGTATGTGTTGTACTGTGGTTACATTGTATCAACCAGCTAACCAGCTGTAAGGGATTCCTCTTGCCTGTCCCTACACTGATCGCAATACAAGGGATTGGGTGTCTGTTAATAGTAACTTAGAAAGGGATATTTCTCATACCAGATGGCATGGATGGACTTTATCTCCCCTTTAATTAGATTATTTGTCCATTTGTTAACACGGTACATCCCGGCTCTGCGCCCCAGGGGGAGCAATCTATCTGTGATCTATGTCTCTGGCAGGATAGTGAAAACCATAACGTATCAATAATACAGATACAATCTGCGGGAAGACGTTTACAGACAGAATGGCTTGAATGTAAAGTATATGAAATCTTTTTCTATTAAAGGGGAACTAATGCTAAAATGAATTAGAATAACTGACCTGGACAGTGAATGGACAGCATAGCAGAGAGTTGACCTACCTGCCGGTGATAAGAGAAATGTCAGGGTTATAGATTCAGACAAGCAGTAGTGACCATGAGAACAGATGGCACAATGATGTTACCAACCTAACACATTACCATTGAGCAGATGGAAGTAGTGAATCCAAAACACATAGAAATGTCTTTAGAAGCATATGTTGGCTGATTGCTTGTGAAGGTTCTCATCCATCAGGTCATGGTATATCTGTAATTATTCATCCATCCAGGTCATGGTATATCTGTAATATCATCCATCCAGGTCACTGTATATCTGTAATATTCATCCATCCAGTCATGGTTTATCTGTAATTCATCCATCCAGGTCACGGTATATCTGTAATATTCATCCACCAGGTCACGGTTATACTGTAATATTCATCCATCCAGATCACGGTATATCTTGAATATTCATCCATCCAGGTCACGGTATATCTGTAATATTCATCCATCCCATCACGGTATATCTTTATATTCAATTCATCCAGGTCATGGTATATCTGTAATATTCATCCATCCAGGTCATGTATATTCTGTAATATTCATTCATCCAGGTCATGGTATATCTATAATATCATTCATCCAGGTCACGGTATATCTGTAATATTCATCATCATCAGGTCAGTATATCTGTATATGCATCCTCAGGTCACGGTATATCGTAATATTCATCCATCCAGGTCACGGTATATCTGTAATATTCATCCATCCAGGTCATGGTATATCTGTAATATCATTCATCCAGTTCATGGTATATCTATAATATTCATTCATCCAGTTCACGGTATATTCTGTAATATTCATCCATCGCAGGTCATGATATATCTGTATATTCATCGTTAATCAATATTCATCTCCAGGTCATGGTATATCTGTAATATTCATCATCCAGGTCATGGTATATATATTTGTATATTATATTCATCCATCCAGGTCATGTATATCTGTAATATTCATTCATCCAGGTCATGGTATATCTGTAATATTCCTTCATCCAGGTCATGGAATATCTGTAATATTCATCATCCAGGTCATGGTATATCTGTAATTTCATCATCCAGTCATGGTAATCGGTAATATTCATCCATCCAGGTCATGGTATATCTGTAATATTCATTCATCCAGGGTCATGGTATATCTGTAATATTCATCCATCCAGGTCATGGTAACTATCTGTAATATTCATTCATCCAGGTCCACGGTATATCTGTAAATATTCATTCATCCAGGTCACGGTATTATCTGAATATTCATTCATCCAGTCACGGTACTATCTGTAATGATTCATCCATCCAGGTCATGGTAATATCTGTAATATTCATCCATCCAGGTGCATGGTATATCTGTAATATTCATTCATCCAGGTCACGGTATATCTGTATATTCATCCACTCCAGGGACGGTATATCTGTAATATTCATTCATCCAGGTCACGCGTATATCTGTAATATTCATAATCCAGGTCACGGTATATCTGTATATTCATTCCTCAGGTCACGGTATATCTGTAATATTCATCCATCAGGTCACGGTATATCTGTAATATTCTATCAATCCACTCACGGTATTCGTGAATATTCATCCATCCAGGTCATGGTATATCTGTAATATTCATCCATCCAGGTCATGGTATATCTGTAATATCATCCATCCAGGTACGGTATATCTGTATATTCATTCATTCATAGGTCATGGTATATCTGTAATATTCATTCATCCAGGTCCGGTATATCTGTACTATTTTATCCGGTCCGGTAATCTGTAATATTCATAATCCAGGTCCGGTAATCTTAATATTCATCCATCCAGGTCACGGTATACTTTCAATATTTCATTCATCCAGCTCACGGTATATCTGTAATATTCATCCATCCAGGTCACGGTATATCTGTAATATTCATCCATCCAGGTCATGGTATATCTGTAATATCATCCATCAGTCACGTGTATATCTGTAATATTCATTAATCAGTCATGGTATATCTGTAATATTCATTCATCCAGCTCACGGTTATCTGTAATATTCATCACCTCCAGGTCACGGTATATCTATAATATTCATTCATCCAGGTACATGGTATATCTGTATATCATCCATCCAGGTCACGGTATATCTTTAATATTCATTCATCTCAAGGTCATGGTATATCTGTAATATTCATCACCTCCAGGTCATGGTATATCTGTAATATTCATTCATCCAGGTCATGGTATATCTGTAAGGTCATTCATCCAGGTCATGGTATATCTGTAATATTCATTAATCCAGGTCATATATCTGATATTCATCCATCCAGGTCATGGTATATCTGTAATATTCATTCATCAGGTCACGGTATATCTGTAATATTCATTCATCCAGGTCATGGTATTCTTAATATTCATCCATCGGTCCGTTATATCTGTAAGATTCATTCATCCGGGTCACGTCTATCTGTAATATTCATTCATCAGGTCATGGTATATCGTAAATATTCATTCCTCCAGGTCACGGTATATCTGTAATATTCATTCATCCATCAGGTCACGGTATACTGTAATTTCATTCATCCAGGTCACGGTATATCTAATATCATATCCGGTCACGTATTCTGTATATCATTCACATCCGGGTCACGGTATAAATCTTTAATTCATTCATCCGGGTCTACGGTATATCTGTAATATTCATTCATCCAGGTCAGGCTAATATCTGTAATATTCATCATCCAGGTCACGGTATATTGTCATCATTCATCCACTCACGGTTATATGTAATATTCATCCACCAGTCCGGTATTCGTAATATTCATTCATCCAGGTCATGGTATATCTGTAATATTCATCCATCCAGGTCACGGTATATCTGTATATTCTATTCATCCAGGTCTGGTATATCTGTAACTATTCATCCATCCAGGTCAGGTATATCTGTAATATTCATTCATCCAGGTGCATGGTATATCTGTAATAGTCATTCATCCAGGTCATGGTATATCTGTAATATTCAATTAATCCAGGTCATGTATATCTGTAATATTCATCCATCCAGGTCATGGTAATCTTGTAATTCATTCATCGGGTCACGGTTATCTGTTATATTCTTCCATCCAGGTCATGGTATATCTGTAATAATTCATCCATCCGGGGTCACTGTATATCTGTATATTCTTCATCCAGGTACGGTCTATCTTAATATTCATCCTTCAGGTCACGGTATACTGTAATATTCATCATCCAGGTCACGGTATATCTGTAATATTCATTCTCCAGGTCACGGTATATCTGTATTCATCCTCCAGTCAATGGTATATCTGTAATTTTCATCCATCAGTCTGTATATCGTAATATTCATTCATCCAGGTCACACGGTATAATCTGTAATATTCATCCATCCAGGGACGTATACTGTAATATTCATTAATCCAGGTCACGTATATCTTGTAATATTCATTCATCCAGGTCACGGTATATCTTGAATTTCATCCAATCCAGGTCACGGTATATCTGTAATATTCATTCATCCAGCTCACGGATATCTGTATATTCATCCATCAGGTCATGGTATATCTGTAATATTCATCCATCCAGGTCATGGTATTCTGTATTTCATCCATCCAGGTCACGGTTATCTGTAATATTCATTCATTCCAGGTCTGGTATATCTGTAATATTCATTCATCCAGGTCACGGTATAATCTGTAATATTTATAATCCAGGTCACGGTATATCTGTAATATTCATTCATCCAGTCACGGTTATCTGTAATATTCATCCATCAGGTCACGGTATAATCTGTAATATTCATTCTCCAGCTCACGGTATATCTGTATATTCATCCATCCAGGTCACGGTATATCTGTAATATTCATCCATCCAGGTCATGGTATATCTGTAATATTCAATCCATCCAGGTCACGGTATATCTGTAATATTCATTCAATCCAGTCATGGTATATATGTAATATTCATTCATCCAGCTCAGGTATTGTAATATCACCATCCAGGTCACTATATCTATAATATTCATCATCCAGGTCATGGTATATCTGTAATATTCATCCATCCAGGTCCGGTATTCTGTAATTATTTTTTTTTCATTCATCCAGTCATGGTATTCTGTAATATTCATCCATCCAGGTCATGGTATATCTGTATAATTCATAATCCAGGTCACGGTATATCGTAATAGTCATTCATCCAGTCATGGTATATCTGTAATATTCATTAATCCAGGTCATGGTATATCTGTAATATTCATCTCCAGGTCATTGTTAATCTGTAATATTCTTCACGGGTCACTGTATATCTGTAATATTCATTCACTCCAGGTCATGGATATATCTGTAATATTCATCCATCCGGGTCACGGTATATCTGTATATTCTTCATCCGGGTCACGGTCTATCTGTAATATTCATTCATCCGGGTCAGGTATATCTTAATATTCATTCATCCAGGTCCACGGTAATCTCTGTAATATTCATTCACCAGTCACGGTATATCTGTAATATTCATCCATCCAGGTCATGGTATATCTGTAATATTCATCCATCCAGTCATGGTATATCTGTAATTTCATCATCCAGTCACGTATCGTATATTCTACGGTATATATCTGTAATATCATTCAGTCCAGGTCACGGTATATCTGTATATTCATGTATCCGTCACGGTATATCTGTAATAGTCATTCATCCAGGTCACGGTATATCTGTAATATTCCTATCTTCATCCAGGTCACGGTATATCTGTAATATCATTCTCCAGGTCATCGGTATATTGTAATATTCATCCATCCAGGTCATGGTATATCTGTAATATTCCTCATCCAGGTCATGGTATATCATGGAATATTCTCCATCCAGGTCACGGTATATCTGTAATATTCATTCATCCAGGTCATGGTCTATCTGTACTATTCATCATCCAGGTCTTATACTGTAATATCATTCATCCAGGTCACGGTATATCTGTAATTTCATTCATCCGGTCACGGTATATCTGTAATATTCATCATCCCAGGCACGGTAAATCTGTAATATTCTCATCCAGGTCACCGTATATACTTATATTCATCCATCCAGGTACGGTATATCTGTAATATTCATCATCCAGGTCACGGTATATCTGTAATATTCATCCATCCAGGTCCGGTATATCTGTAATATCATCTCATCCAGGTCCGATATCATCTATATTCATCTATCCAGGTCACGGTATATCTGTAAATATTCATTCCATCCAGGTCACGGTATATCTGTATATTCATATCCATCCAGGTCACGGTATATCTGTAATTTCATCCATCCGGTCACGGTATATCTGTTATATTCATTCATCCAGGTCACGGTATATCTGTAATTTCATCCATCCAGTCCCGGTATATCCTTAATATTCCATCCATCCATCCAGTCACGTATAATCTGTAATATTCATTCATCCAGGTCACGGTATAATCTTAATATTCATCATCCGGTCACGGTATATCTGTAATATTCATTCAATCCAGGTCATGTATATCTGTATATTTTTCATCCATTCAGGTCATGGTATATCTGTAATATTCATTCATCCAGTCTTGGTATATCTGTAATATTATCCATCGGTCATAATTTCATTCATCCAGGTCACGGTATATCTGTATATTCTATCCATCCCGGTCACGGTATATCTGTAATTCATCCATCCCGGTCACGGTATATCTGTACTATTCATATCCAGGTCACGGTTATATCTGTAATATTCATTATCCAGGTCACGGTATATCTGTAATATTATTCATCCAGGTCAGGTATCTTGTAATATTCATTCATCCAGGTCATGGTATATCTGTAATATTCATCATCGTCACGGTATAATCTTTAAATCTTCATCCACCAGGTCACGGTATATCTGTAATATTCATCATCCAGGTCCCACGGTATATCTGTAATATTCATCTCCCGGTCACGGTATATTGAATTCATTCATCCAGGTCTCGGTATATCTGTAATATTCATCCATCCAGTCATGGTTATCTGTAAATTCATTCTCCAGGTCATGGTATATCTGTAATATTCATGTCAGTCCCAGGTCACGGTATATCTGTAATTTCATCCATCCAGGTTCAGGTGTATCTGTAATATTCATCCATCCAGTTCATGGTATATCTGTAATTTCATTCATCCAGGTCTGGTATAGTCTGTACATATATCTCAATCCAGGTCACGGTAATTCTGTAAGTAATTATTTAATCCCGGTACACGGTATAATCTGTAATATCATCCATCCAGGTTACTGTATAAATCTGTATATTCATCACTCCAGGTCATGGTATATCTGTAATATTCATTCTCCAGGTCTGTATACTGTAATATTCATCCATCCAGGTCCATGGATATCTGTAGATTCATTCATCAGGTCACGGTATAATCTGTATCTTCATCCATCCAGTCTACGGTAATCTGTAATATTCATACCTCCGGTCACGGTATATCTGTAATATTCATCCATCCAGGTCACGGTATATCTGTAATATTCATCCATTCAGGTCACGGTATATCTGTAATATTCATCCATCCAGATCACGGTATATCTGTAATATTCATTCATCCAGGTCATGGTATATCTGTAATATTCATCCATCTAGGTCATGGTATATATGTTATATTCATTCATCCAGATCATGGTATATCTATTGTATTCAATTAGATCAACTGGACTTGAAGTTTAGTTCTTGAAGACGTTTCGCTAGTGATCCGACTGGCTTTCTCAATTCAGAATGACTTGTACAAGAATCTGTGGCAATTATGTCCCCTGGAAAATCCCTATTAGCATATCACAGCCAGGTGTTAAGGGCGTGATTGGATAGTGGCTAAGAGGTGTTATAGGAACGCCCAGAGTAAGGTATCTACGAGAAATTAAGAAGAATTGTCAATAAACACAGTATCCCTGTCTGCTTTAAACCAAACAATACACTGAGGCAGCAATTGGTACATCCGAAAGACCCAATACCGAAACACAAGAATAGTGACATCATATACACAGTGCAGTGCAGTGAAGAGTGACATCATATACGCAGTGCAGTGAAGAGTGACATCATATAAGCAGTGCAGTGCAGTGAAGAGTGACATCATATACGCAGTGCAGTGAAGAATGCTCTGGTTTGTATGTGGGGGAGACCAAACAGCAACTCCATCAATGTATGGCCCAGCACAGAAGAGCCAATTCGGGTCAGGACTCAGCCTTGTACCTGCATCTTAAGGATAAAGGACATACCTTTGAAGATTGTAATGTTAACATATAGGCAAAGGAATGTGACTGGTTCAAGAGAGGTGTTAAGGAGGCCATTTATGTGAAAATAAAGAAACCAAGCCTAGAGGTGGGGGGTTCGACACCAACTGTCTGCCATGTACAATGCTGTTTTGACACCTTACTCTGGGTGTTCCTATAACACCTCTTAGCCACTATCCAATCACACCCTTAACACCTGGCTGTGATATGCTAATTGGGATTTTCCAGGGTACATAATTGCCACAGATTCTTGTACAAGTCATTCTGAATTGAGAAAGCCAGTCGGATGACTAGCGAAACGTCTTCAAGAACTACATTTCAAGTCCAGTTGATCTAATTGAATACTGGCTGTAGTGGTCTCTGTGTAGTCCAGGGTTGCCAGGCATCCCTATGACTTTAGGGACAAAATCCTGAGTTCCACAGTCAGGGCTGAAATCCCATCAGACAGAGCCCACTCCCCTCCCCTCCCCGTTACACCCTAACTCTGACACCCAACCCCAAACCTGCCTCTGACCCATCCAATCTCTGCCTCAAACATGCCTAATGTGACATCACGGTGATGTCATTGCCCTGCCCCCTCCCACTTGTGGGAATCTGCCAGCCCTGGTGCAGCCGTACATCATGCATTCAATGAATGGTGAATGATCCTTGTTTTTAGCTTTAAGGGGAAAGTAAATTTAAAGTCAGGTGCACACGGTAAAAGGGTGAAGAGGAGGCAGGAAAAAGTTAAAACCCGGTTTGGACACTAATCATTGGGATCCAGATGATGGTTTTCTTGTCTTGCATGGACGTAGCAGTAATTTTAGACATTTTGTTAACAGGCAAAACCCTGTCACTATGTATTTGTATGTTTCTTTCTATGTCTTCTCCTTTTAGTCCATCAATTTTTTTAGACTTTATCCCCTCCCATCATTTCAAGCTAGAGAAAGGAAATTCAGCACAAGCGTGCGGAACTCATTTGAAAAGTTTCTTTCCCTTCTAACTTAGGAAGACATTTTTTGTGCCTAGATTTTATTGAGCATGATTCCCAGAGTAATCAGCCCTGATAACCTCTCTCTTTATTACATTCAGCTGTGTCACAGACCTAATCAGTGCTGATTACCTGTCTGTTTATTACATTCAGCTGTGTCCCAGACCTAATCAGGGCTGATTACCTGTCTCTTTATTACATTCAGCTGTGTCCCAGCCATCGCTGTCGTCTCTTATCTCTCCGTCGTTGTCCTCCCAGAGCTAATCAGCGCTGATACCTCTGTTTATTACATTCAGCTGTGTCCCAGACCTAATCAGGGCTGATTACCTGTCTCTTTATTACATTCAGCTGTGTCCCAGACCTAATCAGTGCTGATTCCACCTGTCTGTTTATTACATTCAGCTGTGTCCCAGAGCTAATCAGCGCTGATTACCTGTCCCTTTATTACATTGAGCTGTGTCCAGACCTAATTAGGGCTGATTACCTGTCTCTTTATTACATTCAGCTGTGTCCCAGACCTAATCAGGCTGATTACCTGTCTCTTTATTACATTCAGCTGTGTCCCAGACCTAATCAGTGCTGATTACCTGTCTGTTTATTACATTCAGCTGTGTCCCAGACCTAATCAGGGCTTGATTACCTGTCTCTTTATTACATTCAGCTGTGTCCCAGAGCTAATCAGCGCTGATTACCTGTCCCTTTATTACATTGAGCTGTGTCCCAGACCTAATCTGCTCTGATTACCTGTCTCTTTATTACATTCAGCTGTGTCACAGTCCCAATCAGCGCTGATTACCTGTCTCTTTATTACATTCAGCTGTGTCACAGTCCTAATCAGCGCTTATTACCTGTCTCTTTATTACATTCAGCTGTGTCACAGACCTAATCAGCACTGATTACCTGTCTCTTTATTACATTCAGCTGTGTCACAGACCTAATCAGCACTGATTACCTGTCTCTTTATTACATTCAGCGTTGTCACGACCTAATCAGCTTTATTACCTGTCTCTTTATTACATTCAGCTGTTCCACAGACCTAATCAGCTCGAACTGTCACTTTATTACTTCTGTCTCCATACCTTATCCTACTGATTACCTTCTCTTATCATTCAGCCTGTCACAGACCTAATCAGCACTGATTACCGTCTCTTTATTACATTCAGCTCTGTCACAGACCTAATCAGCGCTGATTACCTCTCTCTTTATTACATTCATCGCTGTCACAGACCTAATCAGCGCTGATTACTGTCTTCTTTATACATTCAGCTGTCACAGACCCAATCGCTCTGATTACCTGTCTCTCTATTACATTCAGCTGTCACAGATCTAATCAGCGCTGATTACCTGTCTCTTATTACATTCAGCTCTGTCACAACCTAATCAGCACTGATTACCTGTCCTCTTATTACATTCAGCTCTGTCAGACCTAATCAGCCTGATTACCTGTCTCTTTATACATTCAGCTCTGTCACAGACCTAATCAGCGTGATTATCGCTCTTATTACATTCAGCTGTGTCACAGACCCAATCAGCTCTGATTACCTGTCTCTCTATTACATTCAGCTGTCACAGATCTAATCAGCGCTGATTACCTGTCTCTTTATTACATTCAGCTGTGTCCCAGACCCAATCAGCTCTGATTACCTGTCTCTTTATTACATTCAGCTGTCACAGACCCAATCAGC
The DNA here is from genome assembly GCA_019447015.1 of Hymenochirus boettgeri. Taxonomy (NCBI): domain Eukaryota; kingdom Metazoa; phylum Chordata; class Amphibia; order Anura; family Pipidae; genus Hymenochirus; species Hymenochirus boettgeri. The sequence goes on from CM033470.1 coordinate 2,849,544, forward strand.
TCTGATTACCTGTCTCTTTATTACATTTTGCTGTGTCCCAGACCTAATCAGCTCTGATTACCTGTCTCCTTATTACATTCAGCTGTGTCACAGACCCAATCAGCGCTGATTACCTGTCTCTTTATTACATTCAGCTGTGTCACAGACCTAATCAGCACTGATTACCTGTCTTTTTATTACATTCAGCTGTGTCACAGACCTACAGCACTGATTACCTGTCTCTTTATTACATTCAGCTCTGTCACAGACCTAATCAGCGCTGATTACCTGTCTCTTTATTACATTCAGCTCTGTCACAGACCTAATCAGTGCTGATTACCTGTCTCATTATTACATTCAGCTCTGTCACAGACCTAATCAGCGCTGATTACCTGCCTCTTTATTACATAAGCTCTGTCACAGACCTAATCAGCGCTGATTACCTGTCTCTTTATTACATTCAGCTCTGTCACAGACCTAATCAGTGCTGATTACCTGTCTCTTTATTACATTAAGCTCTGTCACAGAACTAATCATCGCTGATTACCTGTCTCTTTATTACATTCAGCTGTGTCACAGACCTAATCAGCGCTGATTACCTGTCTCTTTATTACATTCACCTGTCACAGATCTATCAGCGCTGATTACCTGTCTCTTTATACATTCAGCTGTCCCAGACCCAATCAGCTCTGATTACCTGTCTTTTATTACATTCAGCTGTCACAGATCAATCAGCGCTGATTACCTGTCTCTTTATTACATCAGCTGTGGTCCCAGACCCAATCAGCTCTGATTACCTGTCTTTATTACATTCAGCTGTCACAGACCCAATCAGCTCTGATTACCTGTCTCTTTATTACATTCAGCTGTGTCACAGACCCAATCATCCTCTCTCTCTCTCTCTCTCTCTCTCCATCTCCTCTCTCTCTCTCTCCTCTTCTCTCTCCTCTCTATATATATATAATATATATATATATATATAATACTAATACTGACTAAGTTTCTATAAGTAAGTAGTAAAAATACATTTCCCATATTTTTTCTGTCCAAATTACAATATTGTACATTTTGAAATTGGCCCCTAGTGTATTTTACCCTGAAGTTTAGATTACAATAAAGGGAACTGTCCAATATGGATTCATTATAACATTTTTGCACCTTAATATATAAGCCCAGCAGAAAGAATAATCTCCATGTGAAAAGTGAAGACACATTCTTCAAGATGCCTTTACAGCTATAATTCTTTAGTAATGTTCATGAATGTAATGTGAATGACAGACATTAACCTTATAAAATAGTTAATTTTAACCCAGAAAATATTCATCACACACCCCCCATCTTGACATTTTATAATAGAAATCCTATTTTCATTTGAGAAGTATGGTTAATGTCAAAAAACTGAAAAAAATCTTAATTTAAAAAAAAGATGAATTCTCTTCCTTTATAAACAGATCGACCTTTCATAACTATCTCACTGAGTAACGCCTTGTGGGAGCTGCCATACTGTTTTCCTTTAGACGCCATACACTACTGATAATAGCCTTAGTGCTGATTGTATTATAATAGAAGAATTCAGATGGACCCAAATTCCTATTAGTTAACACATTTTTGGGTCTGTAAGTTAATGAATTCATCCGAACGGCACCAGATTACTCTCTACCATGAACGTGCCAATCCTACCCGCAGTTTTATTCCTTGTAGTTAATTGTTCTTTTCCCAGAGTTCCAAAGGGGCTGTATATTTTGACATCACCTGATTACAAACAAACTTTTAGTGAATGAACCATTGAAATGAATTAAGTGTCAGTGAAATCTCCATCAATAAGGACTGACTCTGACTAAAGGGTCCAGAGTGGATTTAACCTTTGGGTCCTGGCTTTTAAATGTTTGACGTCATGGGAATGTTAATGAGCCTGAATGGATTCTCTGATTGACTAAGATCTGTCTCCTATGAAATATCGTATTACTCTCAAGCTTTTTCAGCTCGCACAGCATCGACGATCGACTCTGGAGAACTTCATAAGCCGATCTACGAACTTGGTACTAAATTTACATAGTTTGAAATTCAAGATCGATGTTAAAGGAGAAACACAACACCACACCACCAAAAACAAAAACAAACAACAGAAATCATTAAAACCTAGTTTAGAGACGTGATTTAGATAAATAATGTTCAACATTGAATATACAGGGTTGTTTTTGATAAATAACTATTTTGTGAACCCTTGATCCCGAATTCGTTGAATCCTCAAATATTCCATGTTGCCGTTTCAAACCATCTCTTAGTTATCTATTCTAATCGTACAATCATCTACTTTTTTTCTTAGTATATATTTTAAATAAGGGAACAGTATAAATTGTCTGCTCAATGCATCCTTCCCTTCCGCCTTATTAAATCAAATAGGAACCATGTGTACAATGTTAACAATAGAATTAACTCCCCAGGAATCAGAAGCTGCGGGAATTTCACCAGTAACCAAGCAAAATGGTGTCAGACCCAATCATTGTCTTTGGTGCTAATATCACACACTCAGGTGAAATCAGCAAATAATCAGGCGGAATTCCACCGACCTAATGGGGTCACTTAATGTGCCATAAAACGATTTGTTACTGCCTGTAAGTACGACTGTTACTCTCCTTCTGGGTGTTACTTGATCATTGGTGTTTAATACAGTGAGAATTTATATAAATAGAAAATCCCTTTAGACAGTTTTATTATCATCTCGGCAGTGAGTCTTGTCACTTCACGTTTTATATAAGGAACCAGATTTAGCTGTTCTAATTTTCCTTCTATAGATATTTAACTGTTAGTTTTCTACTTTAACACCAGTTATCTATGAATGGAACAAAGGGAGCAAAGATGACCTTTTTGAAGTCTCTAAATAAATGGATGTTTTATACAAAGTAACCATTAGCAATCAGTACCTACCACCACTAGTAAAAATAGACCACAGCCAACATTTAATCAGAATAAATAAAATATAATTAGATTTTTACCCATTGTTTGCTGTGGCTGTTGTGAAACCTACCCTATTAATGTGTTGATCACGTGCCTTATTTCCCAGCATTCCATTCAACATACATTCAGCTCTGTCACAGACCTAATCAGTGCTGATTACCTGTCTCTTTATTACATTAAGCTCTGTCACAGAACTAATCATCGCTGATTACCTGTCTCTTTATTACATTCAGCTGTGTCACAGACCTAATCAGCGCTGATTACCTGTCTCTTTATTACATTCACCTGTCACAGATCTAATCAGCGCTGATTACCTGTCTCTTTATTACATTCAGCTGTGTCCCAGACCCAATCAGCTCTGATTACCTGTCTCTTTATTACATTCAGCTGTCACAGATCTAATCAGCGCTGATTACCTGTCTCTTTATTACATTCAGCTGTGTCCCAGACCCAATCAGCTCTGATTACCTGTCTCTTTATTACATTCAGCTGTCACAGACCCAATCAGCTCTGATTACCTGTCTCTTTATTACATTCAGCTGTGTCACAGACCCAATCATCTCTCTCTCTCTCTCTCTCTCTCTCTCTCTCTCTCTCTCTCTCTCTCTCTCTCTCTCTCTATATATATATATATATATATATATATATAATACTAATACTAAAGTGTCTATAAGTAAAAGTAGTAAAAATACATTTCCCATATGTTTTCTGTCCAAATTACAATATTGTACATTTTGAAATTGGCCCCTAGTGTAATTTTACCCTGAAGTTTAGAATTACAATAAAGGGAACTGTCCAATATGGATTCATTATAACATTTTTGCACCTTAATATATAAGCCCAGCAGGAAAGAATAATTCTCCACTGTGAAAAGTGAAGACACATTCTTCAAGATGCGCTTTACAGCTATAATTCTTTAGTAATGTTCATTGAATGTAATGTGGAATTGACAGACATTAACCTTAAAATAGTTAATTTTAACCCAGAAAATATTCATCACACACCCCCCATCTTGACATTTTAATAATAGAAATTCCTATTTTCATTTGAGAAGTATGGTTAATGTCAAAAAACCTGAAAAAAATCTTAATTTAAAAAAAAGATGAATTCTCTTCCTTTTATAAACAGATCGACCTTTCATAACTATCTCACTGAGTAACGCCTTGTGGGAGCTGCCATACTGTTTTCCTTTAGACGCCATACACTACTGATAATGAAGCCTTAGTGCTGATTGTATTATAATAGAAGAATTCAGAATGGACCCAAATTCCTATTAGTTAAACACATTTTTTGGGTCTGTAGAGTTAATGAATTCCATCCGACTGGCACCAGATTACTCTACCATGAACGTGCCAATCCTACCCGCTAGTTTTTATTCCTTGTAGTTAATTGTTCTTTTCCCAGAGTTCCAAAGGGGCTGTATATTTTGACAGTCACCTGATTACAAACAAACTTTTAGTGAATGAACCATTGAAATGAATTAAGTGTCAGTGAAATCTCCATCAAATAAGGATCTGACTCTGACTTAAAGGGTCCAGAGTGGATTATTAACCCTTTGGGTCCTGAGCTTTTAAACTGTTTGACGTCATGGGAATGTTAATGAGCCTGAATGGATTCTCTGATTGACCTGAAGATTCTGTCTCCTATGAAATAATCTGTAATTACTCTCAAAGCTTTTTCAAGCTCGCACAAGCCCAAACCCATTTCTGAATCAGATCTGACGGTTCTGGAGGAACTTTCATAACGCTCGGATCTCAGCGAACTTGGTATTCTCAAATTTACGATCATGTTCGAAAATTCAAGAATCGAATGTTCAGAAATCATTAAAAACCTAGTTTAGACGCTGATTTAGATAAATAACTGTTCAACATTGAATATACAGGGTTGGTTTTGATAAATAACTATTTTGTGAACCCTTGATCCCGAATTCGTGAATCCTCAAATATTCCATGTTGCCGGTTTCAAACATCTCTGTTAGTTATCTATTCTAGAATTCGTACAATCATCTACTTTTTTTCTTTAGATATATTTTAAATAAGGGAACAGTATAAATTGTCTGCTCAGATGCATCCTTCCCTTCCGCCTTATTAAATCAAATAGGAACCATGTTGTACAATTTGTAACAATAGAATTAACTCCCCAGGAATCAGAAGCCTTGCGGGAATTTTCACCAGTAACCAAGCAAAATGGTGTCAGACCCAATCATTGTCTTTGGTGCTAATATCACACACGTCAGGTGAAATCAGCAAATAATCAGGCGGAATTCACCGACCTAATGGGGTCACTTAATGTGCCATAAAACGATTTGTTACTGCCTGTAAGTACGACTGTTACTCTCCTTCTGGGTGTTACTTGATCATTTGGTGTTTAATACAGTGAGAATTTATATAAATAGAAAATCCCTTTAGACAGTTTTATTAGCATCTCGGCAGTGAGTCTTGTCACTTCACGTTTTATATAAGGAACCAGATTTAGCTGTTCTAATTTTCCTTCTATAGATATTTAACTGTTAGTTTTCTACTTTAACACCAGTTATCTATGAATGGAACAAAGGGAGCAAAGATGGACCTTTTTGAAGTCTCTAAATAAATGGATGTTTTATACAAAGTAACCATTAGCAATCAGTACCAACCACTAGTAAAAATAGACCACAGCCAACATTTAATCAGAATAAATAAAATATAATTAGATTTTTACCCATTGTTTGCTGTGGCTGTTGTGAAACCTACCCTATTAATGTGTTGATCACGTGCCTTATTTCCCAGCATTCCATTCTAACAGGCACACTTGATGTTTAGTCTCAGACTCTCACATGACCAGCCCTGAGTTTTAGGAGGAGTTTAGCAGAACAGTTTGACGCCCACTAGCAGGTATCTTGGTCTCTTCATGTGAAATTTATTATTTTGATTTTATAACTACGGGTTACAATATTTTTTTTGGGGGGGGGCACAATTTACACAATAACCTTATGCATAGTCTCTGTAACCGAGATAATAAAGAACTAAACCTTTAGGACAGGTTCTCACCAGCAGATTTTTACCAATCATAACCAACAGATATTTTGATTCTCAATCATTCTCCAGAAGATCAGACCTTGGATACTGTCAATCATAATTGCACATAAAGTATCAGGTGTATGACCAGTCAACCAACTATGATTGAGAGGTTCCATTCTAATTGATAATAAAACACTAAAAGGGTGGAGTGTAGTGTTTAATGTACCAGATTACAGATTTTGTGTGTTACACGTTTCACTTGAAAATGAAGGGGTAAGAAAATCTAAATTTCTATCAAAACTAATATTTTGGACTAATTGTGAGGGAGATGCGATGGGAGCCACTATTGCTCCCCAATGCAATCAACCTTGCTATATATTGCAATGAGCCGTTAGCTGTCATTAAAAAGCCTTGCATATGTTGCTGCTATCAATATATATAAAATGATTTTTCATTTACATTTTCACCAGCATTTTCACTTGATTTCTTATTCTGTTTAAACCGTATTTTACCCTCATCTGAATTATTCTCCAGCCCTGTGTGTTTACTTATTCTCGTTCAGCACCTTGGATATCACATTAATGATGTAAATGTGGAGAACAAGGTACCATGCAGGAAATAAAATAAAAAGAGATAGCAAGTTTAATATTGTTTAATGACTCTAAGTCAGGATGCAACCGAACTTCAGCTCTCAGTCCTTGAAATCCTTTTATAGTTCTTTGAGTTCCAGTATCACCCACTCTATATATATGTATAAAACATCTGATACATGAATAAACTTCATTTGTAACTGAGTGCCCTAGTGCCCTATATTGTAACTGTTCCTCTTCCCGGAATAGGCAGGTCCATACCCAGGGAATCATTATCATATCCACTGTCTTTAAATACATTTCTGCTCTTTTTTCCTTTCTGGAAACTGAGATGAACAATGTGCTTGAATAATGAGATTAATCTGTATTCGGTTTGTCACATTGATGGCCTACATTATGTATCATCTGGGAATAGAAGAGCGCAGTTAATGTCCATGAAATGAATTATATTTAAAGTATATTTTACATCTGGGACTGCGTTAGGCTGACGTTTAATAGTAATGTAAATGCTGCAGAAATTTGCCCCCTCAAGATGTGTCAAGGTAGGGGAGTAGCCAATTGGACAACAGCTGTCAGTATATTATTCTCCAGGGAACTTCCAGGGCATGTTCATCGTGGAACCCCCCCCCCAACCCTAGGGTTTTGCAATATTTACCTTTTGATCTGATGCTCCTTATCCTACTCCGTTAACTCCTCTTCTGTTGGCTTTTTCGAACTGGTTACAATCTTGCACAGAAGCAGAGGACACAGCTTTGGTAGCAGTTACCAGCCATTGGGCGTGATGTCACTCTAGAACATGTTCCCTTATTAAACTTTCCAGGATCTTCCCCACCACTGAAGTTAAACTTACAGGTCTGTAATTACCCGGCTGTGAACGACGACCCTTTTTGAATATTGGAATTTCTTTGGGAGAAGAAATTTTCTTTCAAATTTGTCCCCGACTTTCGAAATTTGAACCAGCGAATTCCCCCCGTCTCGATTCATTGCTACTGCTTTCATTCGTTCCTGGTCTACAGGATAAACATTCCATTGGCTCCCTACTCCGTGTCACATGGGGAATTCCTCTTGTAGGTTCCTTATCAGATTGGCTGCAGGAATTTCATTCCATAAACAGAAAGGAGCAATATTACCCCCCCCCCGACCATAGGAGAGTCTGGGAATATTGAATATGCGAGTAAAATGTCTATTATACCAATACGCGAGTAAATATCGATATCAAATCAGCGAGTAAAATGTCTATTATACCAATACGCGAGTAAATATCGAATATCGAATATGTGAGTAAAATGTCTATTATACCAATACGCGAGTAAATATCGAATATGTGAGTAAAATGTCTATTATACCAATACGCGAGTAAATATCGAATTAACGAATTTGTGAGTAAAATGTCTATTATACCAATACGCAAGTAAATATCGAATTATCGAATATGTGAGTAAAATGTCTATTATACCAATACGCGAGTAAATATCGAATTGATATTTGAGTAAAATGTCTATTATACCAATACGCGAGTAATATCGAATTAACGAATATGTGAGTAAATGTCTATTATACCAATACGCGAGTAAATATCGAATTAACGAATTTGTGAGTAAAATGTCTATTATACCAATACGCGAGTATATCGAATTATCGAATATGTGAGTAAAATGTCTATTATACCAATACGCGAGTAAATATTGAATATCGAATCCGCAAGTTGTTTATGGGATAATTATCGAATGTTCGAACGCGAGAGCTCGAAAGTAGCGCACGTGAGAGTAAAACCAATTTTTGGAAAGTCCTGGATATTGGAACATGTTCCCCAGACCATTTCCCAGGTCCCACAGCCATTTACATTAAGTTCCCATTGATATTTTAATTGTATTTCATTAGAACTTTTCAAACTATTTGACTCCCATTGACTTTAATGGGTCCGGTTTCAAACTTCCCATATAGTTCGAAAGTTCGAAAACAGACCGAACATTTGAAAGTTCGCCCATCTTTTCCCAGCTTCAGTTTACGTAATTCAGGTGAAAGGTGGGGGGTCTCAGGACAGCATGTGGGGCTGTAGGGTGTGAGGAAGACAGTTTGTATCTGTATTTTAAGAAAAGAGCAATATTAACCCCCCCCCCCCCAGTTGTTCAAATGGACGGTATCAGGAGAGCAGTATTAAAACACGACTTGGAGATGAAATAAAAGAAAGAGGTTGAAAGATGGACATCACAAGGTGGAGAACTTTGAGAAAATCTTCCTAATGGATTTACAATCATTGTGGTCGTTTGAAAATCTGATTGGAAGAAGATCTGCCTGTGTATGTGTATGGGTGGCTTAACCAGTTTCAGAAGAGTTTGATTTTTGGGTGTGAGGTTTAAGACACAGTTTAGTCTGGAAAGTGTAAATTTACAAGCCTATAATTTAAGATCCAGAGAAGCCAGAGATATCATCCCAGGCTTGTTTGAAATGTAAAAGCTATTTTCAATAATGGACACTTGTATGGAGACCAAGGTTACATTAAAAGGGACAAGTAAAAAAACCAATGATATTTTAAGCTTGTAGACATGAGAAACCATCATCAATGCCTGGGCCATCTAAAGGTTATGTAACACTATAATAAGATCCCACATAAAAAGGGAAAAAGGCTCCCATTGACTCACATTTTATTATGTGAGTCACCCTTAAACCTATTAACCCTGACTTAAAAGGCAGAAATTGCTGAGTAAAACAACATATCACTTGTCATTCTAAGTTATACCTAACCAAAGATACAAAGTAAACATTTTCAGTACAGGTATCCCTGCAGTAAACGCCCCTCCCCTAGGTCAGTGACCTCAGACATGCTCAGGAGAGAGGAAATCTCCGAACTGTGGTAATTAACAAGATAGTTTGACAAATGTTGTAACGCTTTAGAGAAAATGTCGAGAGCCCCAAAGGAGCAGCATAATCCAGTATTTACTGCTATGGCGAGACGATGCACAGGGAGTGATTGAAAATAAAATGACATTTCTGAGAAGTTTATTTGCTAGTGACGAAACCCTCACTAGTTTTCTAGGCGTGAAGAGAAAATGTAACACCTCAGCCAGCGAGGGACGTGAGAGCCACACGAAAAACATTTAACTGGAATCTGACACAAGATTATGGCTATGGGATTGTTGACCTTGACTGAGGAACGTTGGAAAACACTGCACACCTATTTATCGGAGTAACAGCAGCAAAGAAACTGTGCACCGCGTCAATCTAACAGCAAAGGTTACAGGCAATTCTCACTACTTTATATTTTCTCCAAATAGAAATAGGATTTGTTATCTATCGTCAACATCTTGGAATATATTTCTAATAAATTCATGTGTGTGTGTGTGTGTGTGTGTGTGTATATATATATATATAAACACATAGAAAAGATAACGAATGCACATTCCTGGGCCCCATACAATATCATATTATCTGTATATACAGTATATCTATATATATGGCCCCATACAATATCATATTATCTGTATATACAGTATATCTATATATATAAACATAGAAAAGATAATCAATGTACATTCCTAGGTCCCATACAATATCATATTATCTGTATACCGGTATAATAGATATATAATAAGAAACATAGAAAGATAATCAATGTACATTCTCCAGGCCCCATACATATCATATATCTGTATATACAGTATATATATATAATAAACATAGAAAAGATATCAAGTACATTCCTAGGCCCCATACATATCATATTATCTGTATATACGTTATATATATATAATATAACATGAAAAGATAATCATGTACATTCCTGGGCCCCCATACAATCTATTATCTGTATATAAATCTATATATATATTAAACATAGAAAAGATAATCAATGCACATTCCTGGGCCCCATACAATATCATATTATCTGTATATACAGTATATCTATATATATAAACATAGAAAGATATCATGTACATTCCTAGGCCCCATACATATCATATTATCTGTATATACAGTATATCTATATATATAAAACAGAAAAGATAATCAATGCACATTCCTGGGCCCCATACAATATCATATTATCTGTATATACAGTATATCTATATATATAAACATAGAAAAGATAATCAATTACATTCCTAGGCCCCCATACAATATCATATTATCTGTATATACAGTATATCTATATATATATAACATAGAAAAGATAATCAATGTACATTCCTAGGCCCCATACATATCATATTATCTGTATATACAGTATATCTATATATATATAACATAGAAAGATAATCAATGCACATTCCTGGCCCCAACAATATCATATTATCTGTATATACAGTAATCTATATTATAAAACATAGAAAAGATAATCAAGTCATTCCTAGGCCCCTACAATATCATATATCTGTATATACAGTATATCTATATATATATAAACATAGAAAAGATAATCAATGTACATTCCTGGCCCCATACAATATCATATATCTGTATATACAGTATATCTATATATATATAAACATAGAAAATAATCAATGTACATTCCTAGGCCCCATACAATATCATATTATCTGTATATACAGTATATCTATATATATAATAACATAGAAAAGATAATAATGCACATTCCTAGGCCCCCATACAATATATTATCTGTATATACAGTATATCTATATATATATAAAACATAGAAAAGATAATCAATGTACATTCCTAGGCCCCATACATATATATATTATCTGTATATACAGTATATATCTATATATATAACATAGAAAAGATAATCAATGTACATTCCTAGGCCCCATACAATATCATATTATCTGTATAAACAGTATATCTATATGTATAAACAGAAAAGATAATCAATGCACATTCCTAGGCCCCATACAATATCATATTATCTGTATATACAGTATATCTATATATATATAAACATAGAAAAGATAATCAATGCACATTCCTAGGTCCATACAATATCATATTATCTGTATATACAGTATATCTATATATATATACACTAGAAAGATAATCAATGTACATTCCTGGCCCATACAATATCATATTATCTGTATATACAGTATTCTATATATATATAAAACATAGAAAAGATAATCAATGCACATTCCTAGGCCCCATACAATATCATATTATCTGTATATACAGTATATATATATATATATAAACATAGAAAAGATAACCAATGTACATTCCTAGGCCCCCATACATATCATATTATCTGTATATACAGTATCATATATATATAATAAAACATAGAAAAGATAATCATGTACATTCCTGGCCCCATACAATATCATATTATCTTGTATATACAGTATATATATATATATAAACATAGAAAGATAATCAATGTACATTCCTAGGCCCCATACAATATCATATTATCTGTATATACAGTATATCTATATATAATAACATAGAAAAGATAATCAATGCACATTCTAGGCCCATACAATCATATTATCTGTATATACAGTATATCTATATATAATAAACATAGAAAGATAATCAATGTACATTCCTAGGGCCCATACAATATCAATTATCTGTAATACAGTAATATCTATATAATATATAACATAGAAAAGATAATCAATGTACATTCCTGGGCCCCATACAATATCATATTATCTGATATACAGTAATATCTATATATATATAAACATAGAAAGATAATCAATGTACATTCCTGGCCCCATACAATATCATATTATCTGTATATACAGTATATATAATTAATATAAACATAGAAAAGATAATCAATGCACATTCCTAGCCCCATACAATTCATATTATCTTTATATACAGTATATCTTATATATATAAACATAGAAAGATAATCAATGTACATTCCTAGGCCCCATACATTCATATTATCTGTATATACAGTATATCTATATATATATAAACATAGAAAAGATAATCAATGTACATTCCTGGCCCCATACAATATCATATTATCTGTATATACAGTATATCTATATATATATAAACATAGAAAAGATAATCAATGTACATTCCTAGGCCCCATACAATATCATATTATCTGTATATACAGTATATCTATATATATAAACATAGAAAGATAATCAATGCACATTCCTGGGCCCCATACAATATCATATTATCTGTATATACAGTATATCTATATATATAAACATAGAAAAGATATAATGTACATTCCTGGCCCCATACAATATCATATTATCTGTATATACAGTATCTATATATATAACCATAGAAAGATAATCAATGCACATTCCTGGCCCCATACAATATCATATTATCTGTATATACAGTATATCTATATATATATATATAAAACATAAAAAGATAATCAATGCACATTCCTGGCCCATACAATATCATATTATCTGTATATACATATATCTATACTATATATATAACATAGAAAAGATAATCAATGTACATTCCTAGGCCCCTACAATATCATATTATCTGTATATACAGTATTCATATATTATAAACATAGAAAAGATAATCAATACACTTCCTGGCCCACATACAATATCATATTATCTGTATATACAGTATATCTATATATATATATAAACATAGAAAATAATCAATGCACATTCCTGGCCCACAATATCATATTATCTGTATATACGTATATCTATATATATATATATAAACATAGAAAAGATAATCAATGTACATTCCTAGGCCCATACAATATCATATTATCTGTATATACAGTATAATCTATTATATAAACAATAGAAAGAATAATCAATGTACATTCCTAGGCCCCATACAATATCATATTATCTGTATATACAGTATATATATATATATAAACATAGAAAAGATAATCAATGTACATTCCTGGCCCCATACAATATCATATTATCTGTAATATCAGTATATCTATATATAAATATACATAGAAAAGATAATCATGCCATTCCTAGGCCCCATACAATATCATATTATCTGTATATACAGTATATCTATATATATAACATAGAAAAGATAATCAATGACATTCCTAGCCCCATACAATATCATATTATCTGTATATACATATATCTAATATATATAAACATAGAAAAGATAATCAATGTACATTCCTGGCCCCATACAATATCATATTATCTGTATATACAGTATATCTATATAATAATAAACATGAAAAGATATCAATGTACACATTCCTAGGCCCCATACAATATCATATTATCTGTATATATAATATCTATATATATATAAACATAGAAAAGATAATCAATGTACATTCCTAGCCCCATACAATATCATATTATCTGTATATACAGTATATCTATATAATATAACATAGAAAAGATAATCAATGACATTCCTAGGCCCCATACAATATCATATTATCTGTATATACAGTATATCATATATATATAACATAGAAAAGATACAATGTACATTCCTGGCCCCATACAATATCATATCTGTATATACAGTATATATATATATAACCATAGAAAATAATCAATGACATTCCTACCCATACAATATCATATTATCTGTATATACAGTATATATCTATATAATATAAACATAGAAAAGATAATCAAGTACATTCCTAGCCCATACAATATCATATTATCTGTATATACAGTATATCTATATATATATATATAAACATAGAAAAGATAATCAATGTACATTCCTAGCCCATACATATCAATTACATCTGTATATACAGTATATCTATATATATATAAACATAGAAAAGATATCAACTGACATTCCTGGGCCCCATACAATATCATATTATCTGTATATACAAGTATATCTTATATATAATATAACATAGAAAAGATAATCAATGTACATTCCTAGGCCCATAACAAATCATTTATCTGTAATACAGTATATCTATATAATATATAAACATAGAAAGATAATCATGCACATTCCTAGGTCCCATACAATATCATATTATCTGTATATACAGTATATCTATATATATATAAACATGAAAAGATAATCAATGACATTCCTGGGCCCCATACAATATCATATTATCTGTATATACAGTATTTATTATATTATATAAACATAGAAAAGATAATCAATGTACATTCCTAGCCCATACAATATCATATTTACTGTATATACAGTATATCTATATATATATATAAACATAGAAAGATAATCAATGTACATTCCTAGTCCCATACAATATCATATTATCTGTTATACAGTATATCTATTATATATAAACATAGAAAAGATAATCAATGTACATTCCTAGGCCCATAATATCATATTATCTGTATATACAGTATATCTATATATATATATAAACATGAAAAGATAATCAATGTACATTCCTGGCCCCATACAATATCATATTATCTGTATAACAGTATATCTATATATATATATAAACATAGAAAAGATAATCAATGTACATTCCTGGGCCCCATACAATATCATATTATCTGTATATACAGTATATCTTATATATATAAACATAAAGATATCAATGACATTCCTAGGTCCCATACAATATCATATATCTGTATATACAGTATATCTATATATATAACATAGAAAAGATAATCAATGACATTCCTAGCCCCATACAATATCATATTATCTGTATATACAGTATATCTATATATTATAAACATAGAAAAGATAATCAATGCATTCCTAGGTCCCATACAATATCATATTATCTGTATATACAGTATATCATATATATATAACATAGAAAAGATAATCAATCACTTCCTAGGCCCCATACAATATCATATTATCTGTATATACAGTATATCTATATATATAAACATAGAAAAGATAATCAATGCACATTCCTGGCCCCATACAATATCATATTATCTGTATATACAGTAATACTATATATATAACATAGAAAGATAACATGTACATTCCTAGGCCCATACAATATCATATTACTGTATATACAGTAATCTATATATATAACATAGAAAAGAATAATAATGCACATTCCTGGGCCCCATACATATCATATATCTGTATATACAGTATATCTATATATATCTATATATATAAACATAGAAAAGATAATCAATGCACATTCCTGGGCCCCATACAATATCATATTATCTGTATATACAGTATATCTATATATATATAAACATAGAAAAGATAATCAATGTACATTCCTAGGCCCATACAATATCATATTATCTGTATATACAGTATATCTATATATAATAAACATAGAAAAGATAATCAATTACATTCCTGGCCCCATACAATATCATATTATCTGTATATACAGTATATCTATATATATATAAATGAAAAGATTCAATGAACATTCCTGGCCCCATACAATATCATATTACTGTATATCTATATCTATATATATATAAACATAGAAAAGATAATCAATGTACATTCCTGCCCATACAATATCATATTATCTGTATATACAGTATATCTATATATATAAACATAGAAAAGATAATCAATGTACATTCCTAGGCCCCATACAATATCATATTATCTGTATATACAGTATATCTATATATATAAACATAGAAAAGATAATCAATGTACATTCCTAGGCCCCATACAATATCATATTATCTGTATATACAGTATATCTTATATATATATAACATGAAAAGATAATCAATGCACATTCCTAGGCCCATACAATCATATTATCTGTATATACAGTAATATCTATATATATAACATAGAAAATAATCAATGTACATTCCTAGGCCCCATACAATACATATTATCTGTATATACAGTATATCTATATAATATAAACATAGAAAAGATAATCAATGTACATTCCTGGCCCCATACAATATCATTTATCTGTATATACAGTATATCTATATATATATAAACATAGAAAGATAATCAATGTACATTCCTAGCCCATACAATATCATATTATCTGTATATACAGTATATCATATATATAAACATAGAAAAGATAATCATGTAACATTCCTGGGCCCCATACAATATCATATTATCTGTATATACGTATATCTATATATATAAATAGAAAAGATAATCAATGCACATTCCTAGGCCCATACAATATCATATTATCTGTATATACAGTATATCTATATATATATAAACATAGAAAAGATAATCAATGTACATTCCTAGGCCCATACAATATCATATTATCTTATATACTATATCTATATATATATATAAAAACATAGAAAGATAATCATGACATTCCTAGGCCCCATACAATATCATATTATCTGTATATACATATATCTATATATATATATAAACATAGAAAAATAATCAATGACTTCCTGGGCCCCATACAATATCATATTATCTGTATATACAGTTACTATATATTATAAACATAGAAAAGATAATCATGACAATTCCTAGGTCCCATACAATATCATATTATCTGTATATACAGTATATCTATATATAATATAAACATAGAAAAGATAATCAATGCCATTCCTAGGCCCATACAATATCATATTATCTGTATATACAGTATATCTATATATATATAACATAGAAAATAATAATGCCATTCCTAGGCCCCATACAATATCATATTATCTGTATATACAGTATATCTATATATATATAAACATAGAAAAGAAATCAATGTACATTCCTAGGCCCATACAATATCATATTTCTGTATATACAGTATATATATATATAATATAACATAGAAAGATAATCAATGTACATTCCTAGGCCCATACAATATCATATTATCTGTAATATCAGTATTCTATATATAATAAACATAGAAAATAATCAATGACATTCCTAGGCCCCATACAATATCATATTATCTGTATATACAGTATATCTATATATATAATATAACATAGAAAAGATAATCAATGTACATTCCTGGGCCCCATACAATATCTATTATCTGTATATACAGTATATCTATATATAATATAAACATAGAAAAGATAATCAATGTACATTCCTGGGCCCCATACAATATCATATTATCTGTATATACAGTAATATCTATATATATATAACATAGAAAAGATAATCAATGCACATTCCTAGGCCCATACAATATCATATTATCTGTATATACAGTCTATCTTATATATATAAACATAGAAAAGATACAAGACATTCCTAGGCCCATACAATATCATATTATCTGTATATACAGTATATCTAATATATATAAACATAGAAAAGATAATCAATGCACATTCCTAGCCCATACAATATCATATTATCTGTATATACAGTATATCTATATATATATAACATAGAAAAGATAATCAATGCACATTCCTAGGCCCCATACAATATCATATTATCTGTATATACAGTATATATCTATATATATATAACATAGAAAAGATAATCATGCACATTCCTGGCCCCATACAATATCATATTATCTGTATATCAGTATATCTATATATAATAAACATAGAAAAGATAATCAATGTACATTCCTGGGCCCCATACATATCATATTAATCTGTATATACAGTATATCTATATATATATATAAAACATAGAAAAGATAATCAATGCACATTCCTGGGCCCCATACAATACATATTATCTGTATATACAGTATTATCTATATATATATAAACTAGAAAAGATAATCAATGTACATTCCTGGGCCCCATACAATATCATATTATCTGTAGATACATTATCTATATATATATATAATATAAACATAGAAAAGATAATCAATGACATTCCTGGGCCCCATACATATCATATATCTGTATACAGTTATCTTATATATATATAAAACATAGAAAATAATAATCATGCATTCCTAGGCCCCCATCAATATCATATTATCTGTATATACAGTATATCTATATATATAAACATAGAAAAGATAATCAATGCACATTCCTGGGCCCCATAAAATATCATATTATCTGTATATACAGTATATCTATATATATATAAACATAGAAAAGATAATCAATGTACATTCCTGGGCCCCATACAATATCATATTATCTGTATATACAGTATATCTATATATATATATAAACATAGAAAAGATAATCAATGCACATTCCTGGGCCCCATACAATATCATATTATCTGTATATACAGTATATCTATATTATATAAACATAGAAAAGATAATCAATGCACATTCCTGGGCCCCATACAATATCATATTATCTGTATATACAGTATATCTATATATATAATAAACATAGAAAAGATAATCAATGACATTCCTGGGCCCCATACATATCATATTATCTGTATATACAGTAATCTATATATATATAAAACATAGAAAAGATATCAATGTACATTCCTAGCCCCCCATACAATATCATATTACTGTATATACATATATCTATATATATATAAACATAGAAAAGATATCAATGTACATTCCTGGCCCCATACAATATCATATTATCTGTATATACAGTATATCTATATATATAAAAACAAAAAGATAATCAATTACATTCCTAGGCCCATACACATCATATTATCTGTATTCACAGTATATCTATATATATAAACATAGAAAAGATAATCAATGTACATTCCTGGGCCCCATACAATATCATATTATCTGTATATACAGTTATATCTATATATATAAACATAAAAGATAATCAATGTACATTCCTGGGCCCATACAAATCATATTATCTGTATTACAGTATCTATATATATTAAACATAGAAAATAATCAATGACATTCCTGGCCCCATACAATATCATATTATCTGTATATACAGTTATCTATATATATAACATAGAAAATAATCAATGCACATTCTTAGGTCCCATACAATATCATATATCTGTATATACAGTATATATATATATAAAACATAGAAGATAATCAATGTACATTCCTAGGGCCCATACAATATCATATTATCTGTATATACAGTATATTATTATAAACATAGAAAAGATAATCAATGCACATCCTAGGCCCCATACAATATCATATTATCTGTATATACAGTATATCTATATATATATAAACTAGAAAAGAAACAATGTACATTCCTAGGCCCAACAATACATATTATCTGTATAACAGTATATTTATATATATAATATAACACATAGAAAAGATAATCAATGCACATCCTGGGCCCCTACAATATCATATTATCTGTATATACAGTATATCTATATAATAAACATAGAAAAGATAATCAATGTCACTTCCTAGGCCCCATACAATATCATATTATCTGTATATACAGTATATCTATATATAAACATAGAAAGATAATCAATGTACATTCCTAGTCCCCATACTATCATATTATCTGTATATACAGTATATCTATATATATATAAACATAGAAAAGATAATCATGTACATTCCTGGCCCCATACAATATCATATTATCTGTATATACAGTATATCTATATATATATAAACATAGAAAAGATAATCAATGTACATTCCTAGGTCCCATACAATATCATATTATCTGTATATACAGTATATCTATATATATATATAAACATAGAAAAGATAATCAATGCACATTCCTGGGCCCCATACAATATCATATTATCTGTATATACAGTATATCTATATATATAAAACATGAAAAGATAATCAATGTACTCCTAGGCCCCATACAATATCTATTATCTGTATACATATATCTTTATATATAAACATAGAAAAGATAATCAATGTCACATTCCTAGGCCCCTACAATATCAATATTATCTGTATTACAGTATATCTATATATATATAAACATAGAAAGAATAATCAATGCACATTCCTGGGCCCATACAATATCATATTATCTGTATATACAGTAATCTATATAATATATAAACATAGAAAAGATAATCAATGTACATTCCTAGGCCCATACAATATCATATTATCTGTATATACAGTATATCTATATATATATAAACATAGAAAAAGATAATCAATGCACATTCCTGGCCCCATACAATATCATATATTCTGTATATACGTTAATCTATATATATAAACATAGAAAAGATAATCATTACATTCCTAGGCCCCATACAATATCATATTATCTGTATATACAGTATAATCATTAATATATAACATAGAAAAGATAATCAATGTACATTCCTAGGCCCTACAATATCATTATCTGTATATACAGTATATCTATAATATATATAAACATAGAAAAGATAACAATGCACATTCCTGGGCCCCATACAATATCATATTATCTGTATATACAGTATATCTATTATAATATATACATAGAAAGAATAATCAATGTACATTCCTAGGCCCCATACAATATCATATTATCTGTATATACAGTATATCTATATATATATAAACATAGAAAAGAATCAATGCACATTCCTGGGCCCCTACAATATCATATTATCTGTATATACATGTATATCTATATATATAACATAGAAAAGATAATCAATGTACATTCCTAGGCCCATACAATATCATATTATCTGTATATACATGTATATCTATATATATATAACATAGAAAAGATAATCAATGCACATTCCTGGGCCCCATACAATATCATATTATCTGTAATAACAGTATATCTATATATATATAACATGAAAAGATAATCAATGCACATTCCTGGGCCCCATACAATATCATATTATCGTATATACAGTATATCTATTATATAAACTAGAAAAGATAATCAATGCACATTCCTAGGTCCCATACAATATCATATTATCTGTATATACAGTATATCTATATTATATAAACATAGAAAAGATAATCAATGCACATTCCTGGCCCCTACAAATCATATTATCTGTATATCAGTATATCTATATATATATATAAACATAGAAAAGATAATCAATGCACATTCCTGGGCCCATACAATATCATATTATCTTTATATACAGTATATCTTATATATATAACATAGAAAAGATAATCAATGCCTTCCTGGGCCCCATACATATCATATTATCTGTATATACAGTATATCTATATATTATAAAACATAGAAAAGATAATCAATGCACTTCCTGGGCCCCATAAAATATCATTTACTGTATATTACAGTAAATCTATATATATATATATATAATATATAAACATAGAAAAGATAATAATGCACATTCCTGGGCCCCATACAATACATATTATCTGTATATACAGTATATCTATATATATATAAACATAGAAAAGATAATCAATGCCATTCCTGGCCGCCCCATAACATATCATATTATCTGTATATACAGTATATCTATATATATAAAAACATAGAAAAGATATCAATGCACATCTGGCCCATAAATATCATATTATCTGTATATACAGTAATATATATATATATATCTATAATATATATATATATATATAATATATATATATATATATATATACTTATATAACATAGAAATAATCAATGCACATTCCTGGGCCCCATACAAATTCATATTATCTGTATATACGTATATCTATATATATATAAACATAGAAAAGATAATCAAGCCCTTCCTAGGTCCCATACAATATCATATTATCTGTATATACAGTATATATATATATAACATAGAAAAGATAATCATGTACATTCCTGGGCCCCATACAATATCATATTATCTGTATATACAGTATATCTATATAATATAAACATTGAAAAGATAATCAATGTAACATTCCTGGGCCCATCATATCATATTATCTGTATATACAGTATATCTTTATTATATAACATAAGAAAAGATAATCAATGCACATTCCTGGCCCCTAACTATATCATATTATCTGTATATACAGTATAATCATATATAAACATAGAAAAGATAATCAATGTACATTCCTGGGCCCATACAATATCATATAATCTGTAAATAGTATATCTATATATATAACAATAGAAAAGATAATCAATGCACATTCCTGGTCCCATACAATATCATATTATCTGTATATACATAATCTATATATATATAACATGAAAGATAATCAATGCACATTCCTGGGCCCCATACAATATCATATTATCTGTATATAGTATATCTATATATATATATATAAAACTAGAAAAGATAATCAATGCACATCCTGTCCCATACAATATCATATTATCTGTATATACAGTATATATATATATATATATATATATATATATATATATATATATATATATATATAAACATAGAAAAGATAATCAATGCACATTCCTGGGCCCCATACAATATCATATTATCTGTATATACAGTATATCTATATATATATATAACATAAAAGATAATGCACATTCCTGGCCCATACAATATCATATTATCTGTATATACAGTATATCTATATATAAACATAGAAAAGATAACAATGACATTCCTGGGCCCCATACATATCATATTATCTGTATATACAGTATATCTATATATATATAACATTGAAAGATAATCAATGACATTCCTGGGCCCCATCAATTCATATTATCTGTATATACAGTATATCTTTATATTAAACATAGAAAGATAATCAATGCACATTCTGGCCCCATACAATATCTATTATCTGTATAACAGTATATCTATAATATAAACATAGAAAAGATAATCAATGACATCCTGGGCCCATACATATCATATTATCTGTATATAGATTAATCTCTATATATAAACATAGAAAAGATAATCAATGCACATTCCTGGGCCCCATACAAATCATCTTATCTGTATATACTATTATATATAATCTATATATATATATATATATATAAAATAAAAATACAAAAAGATATCAATGCACTTCCTGGGCCCCATACAATATCATATTATCTGTATATACAGTAATATCTATATATATAAACATAGAAAATAATCAATGCACATTCCTGGGCCCCATACAATATCATATTATCTGTATATACAGTATATTATATATTATATATATAATATATATATATTCTAGATATGAAACATAGAAATATAATCAATGCACATTCCTGGGCCCCATACAATATCATATTATCTGTATATATAGTATATCTATATATATATATATATATAAACATAGAAAAAATAACCAATGCACATTCCTGGGCCCCATACAATATCATATTATCTGTATATACAGTATATCTATATATATATAAAATAGAAAAGATAATCAATGCACATTCCTAGGCCCCATACAATATCATATTATCTGTATATACAGTAAATATATAATTAAACATAGAAAAGATAATCAATGCACATTCCTAGGGCCCCATACAATACATATTATCTGTATATACAGTATAATAGTATATATATAACATAGAGAAAATAACCAATGCACTTCTCCTGGGCCCCATACAATATCATATTATCTGTATATACAGTATTCTTATATATATATAAACTAGAAAAGATAATCAATGCACATTCCTAGGCCCCATACAATATCATATTATCTGTATACAGTATATCTTATATATAAACATAGAAAAGATATCAATCACATTCCTAGGCCCCATACAATATCATATTATCTGTATATACAGTAATCTATATATATATAAACATATAAAAGATAATCAATGCCATTCCTAGGCCCATACAATATCATTTATCGTATAACAGTATATCTCTATATATATATAAACATAGAAAATATAATAATGTACATTCTGGGCCCCATATAATATCAATTATGCTTGTTGAAGGTTCTCATTCATATCCAGGTCATGGTAAATCTGTTGTATTCAATTAGATCAACGGACTTGAAATGTAGTTCTTGAAGACCGTTTCGCTAGTCTATCCGACTGGTCTTGCTCTCAATTCAGTATGACTTGTACAAGAATCTGTGGCAATTATTACCCTGGAAAATCCATACCTGTAATTCTCAATATTATATTATAATCTCAATATTATATAGTATATACAACCGAACTACAGTATATGTATTTAATTCAGTAATTCCTATATTATATATATCCTTGTACCAACCAAACTACAGTATATGTATTAATACCAGTAATTCTAAATATTATTAGTATCCCCGTACCAACCAGAACTACAGTATATGTATTAATACCAGTAATTCTCAATATTATTAGTATCCCTGTACCAAGCAGTAACTACAGTATATGTATTAATACCAGTAATTCTCAATATTATATAGTATCCTCTGTACCAACCGAACTACAGGATATGTATTAATACAGTATTCTCAGTATTATATAGTATCCCTGTACCACCAGAACTAATATATGTATATACCAGTAATTCTCAATAATTTATTGTATCCCCGTACCAATCAGAACTACAGTATATGTTTAATATCAGTATTCTCAATTTTATCAGTATCCCCTACCAACCAGAACTACAGTATATTGTATTAAAATACCAGTAATTCTCCATATTGTATAGTATCCCTGTACCAACCAGAACTACAGTATATGTATTAATACCAGTAATTTCTCAATATTATATTGTATCCCGTACCAATTAGAACTACAGTTATGTATTAATATCAGTAATTCTCATATTATATTGTATCCCCGTACCAATCAGAACACACAGTATATGTATTAATACCAGTAATTCTCAATATATATAGTATCCCCGTACCAACCAGAACTACAGTATATGTATTAATACCAGTAATTCTCAAATATTATTAGTATCCCTGTACCACCATACTACAGTATATGTTATTAATACCAGTAATTCTCAATATTATATAGTACCCCGTACCACACAGAACTACAGTATATGTATTTAATACCAGTATTCTCAATATTACTATCTAGGACTACCATTTTTAAAGCTATTTAATGAACTTGCCATTACCACATCTGCTGGAAGACAGTTCCACAGTTTCACCGTTCTCACTGTAAAGAAACCTTTCCTAACCTGAAATGCACAATGCACCAGAAAGTTTATTGTATGGCCCAATAAAATATTTGTCTATGACGCAGATGTCGCAATGTAAACAGCCCTAACTTGTCTAATCTGCCGGCATACATATACAAACAGTTGGCCGCTCCAGGGTCAGTTCCGGCATGGCGGTCCGGGATGGAAGAAACAAAGGATTCCACCTGAACCGGGTGCAGACTCAACGGCTCCAAACTCCGTCTACTCGATATGCAAAACCAAAAAACAAGCCGCACTTCCAGATCTTGATAGAAAAAACTTTATTCAGACATCTTCATCTAAAGACACACACAGGTTTGGGTCTATATCTGTGGGGTACAGGTTTGGGTCTATGTCTGTGGGGTACAGGTTTGGGTCTATGTCTGTGGGGTACGGGTTTGGGTCATGTCTGTGGGGTACAGGTTTGGGTCTATGTCTGTGGGGTACTGGTTTGGGTCTATATCTCTGGGGTACAGGTTTGGGAATATGTCTGTGGGGTACAGGTTTGGGTCTATGTCTGTGGGGTACAGGTTTGGGTCTATATCGGTGGGGTACAGGTTTGGGTCTATGTCTTTGGGGTACAGATTTGGGTCATGTCGTGGGGTACAGGTTTGGGAATATGTCTGTGGGGTACAGGTTTGGGTCTTTGTCTGTAGGGTACAGGTTTGGGTCAATATCTGTGGGTACAGGTTGGGAATATGTCTGTGGGTACAGGTTTGGGTCTTTTGTCTGTAGGGTACAGGTTTGGGTCTATATCTGTGGGGTACAGGTTTGGGTCTATATCTGTGGGGTACAGGTTTGGGTATGTGTGGGTACGGTTTGTCATATCTGTGGGGTACTGGTTTGGGTCTATGTCTGTGGGTACTGGTTTGGGTCTATGTCTGTGGGGTACAGGTTTGGGTCTATGTCTGTGGGGTACAGGTTTGGGTCTATGTCTGTGGGTACTGGTTTGGGTCATGTCTGTGGGGGTACAGGTTTGGGTCTATATCTGTGGGGTACAGGTTTGGGAATATGTCTGTGGGGTACAGGTTTGGGTCTATGTCTGTGGGGTACAGGTTTGGGTCTGTGGGGTACAGGTTTGGGTCTATATCTGTGGGGTACAGGTTTGGGTCTATATCTGTGGGGTACAGGTTTGGGTCTATATCTGTGGGGTCAGTTTGGGAATATGTCTGGGGTACAGGTTGGGTCTATGTCTGTGGGTCAGTTTGGGTCTATGTCTGTGGGGTACAGGTTTGGGTCTATTCTGTGGGGTACAGGTTTGGGTCTATGTCTGTGGGGTACAGGTTTGGGTCTATGTCTGTGGGGTACAGGTTTGGGTCTATTCTGTGGGGTACAAGTTTGGGTCTATATCTGTGGTGTACAGGTTTGGGTCTATGTCTGGGGGGTACTGGTTTGGGTCTATGTCTGTAGGGTACAGGTTTGGGTCTATATCTGTGGGGTACAGTTTTGGGTCTATGTCTGGTGGGGTACTGGTTTGGGTCTATGTCTGTAGGGTACAGGTTTGGGTCTATATCTGTGGGGTACAGGTTTGGGTCTATGTCTGTGGGTACAGGTTTGGGAATATGTCTGTGGGGTACAGGTTTGGGTCTATGTGTGGGGTACAGGTTTGGGTCTATATCTGTGGGTACAGGTTTTGGGTCTATGTCTGTGGGTTACAGGTTTGGATATGTCTGTGGGGTAACAGGTTTGGGAATATGTCTGTGGGGTACAGGTGTTGGGTCTATGTCTGTTGGGGACAGTTTGGTCTATGTCTGTGGGTACAGGTTTGGGTCTATGTCTGTGGTACGTTTGGGTCTATGTCTGTGGGGTACAGGTTGGTCTATATCTGTGGGGTACAGGTTTGGGTCTATGTCTGTGGGGTACAGGTTTGGGAATATGTCTGTGGGGTACAGGTTTGGGTCTATATCTGTGGGGTACAGGTTTGGGTCTATGTCTGTGGGGTACAGGTTTGGGGAATATGTCTGTGGGGTAAAGGTTTGGGAATATGTCTGTGGGGTACAGGTTTGGGAATATGTCTGTGGGGTACAGGTTTGGGAATATGTCTGTGGGGTACAGGTTTGGGTCTATATCTGTGGGTACAGGTTTGGGTCTATGTCTGTGGGGTACAGGTTTGGGTCTATGTCTGTGGGGTACAGGTTTGGGTCTATGTCTGTGGGGTAAAGGTTTGGTCTATATCTGTGGGGTACAGGTTTGGGTCTATGTCTGTGGGTACAGGTTTGGGTCTATGTCTGTGGGGTACAGGTTTGGGTCTATATCTGTGGGTACAGGTTTGGGTCATATCTGTGGGGTAAAGGTTGGTTATGTCTGTGGGGTCCAGGTTTGGGTCTATGTCTTGTGGGGTACAGGTTTGGGTCTATATGTGTGGGGTACAGGTTGGGTCTATGTCTGTAGGTACAGTTTGGGAATAGTCGTGGGGTACAGGTTTGGGTCTATGTCTGTGGGGTCAGGTTTGGGTCTATGTCTCTGGGGTACAGGTTTTGGGTCTAGTCTTGTGGGTAGGTTTGGGTCTATGTCTGTGGGGTACAGGTTTGTGGTCTATGTCTGTGGGGTACAGGTTTGGATCGTCGTTGGGGTACGTTGGGTCATGTCTGTTAGGGTACAGGTTTGGTCTATGTCTGTAGGGTACAGGTTTGGGAATATGTCTGTGGGTCAGGTTGGGTCTATGTCTGTAGGGTACAGGTTTGGGTCTATGTCTGTGGGTACGTTGGGTCTATGTCTGTGGGGTACAGGTTTGGGTCTATATCTGTGGGGTACAGGTTTGGGTCTATGTCTGTGGTACAGGTTTGGGTCTATATCTGTGGGTACAGGTTTGGGTCTATGTCTGTGGGGTACAGGTTTGGGTCTATGTCTGTGGGGTACAGGTTTGGGTCTATGTCTGTAGGGTACAGGTTTGGGTCTATGTCTGGGGTACAGGTTTTGGTCTATGTCTGTGGGGTACAGGTTTGGGTCTATGTCTGTGGGGTACAGGTTTGGGTCTATGTCTGTAGGGTACAGGTTTGGGATATGTCTGTGGGGTACAGGTTTGGGTCTATGTCTGTAGGGTACAGGTTTGGGAATATGTCTGTGGGGTACAGGTTTGGGTCTATATCTGTGGGGTACAGGTTTGGGTCTATGTCTGTAGGGTACAGGTTAGGGTCTATATCTGTGGGGTACAGGTTGGGTCTATGTCTGTGGGGTACAGGTTTGGGTCTATGTCTGTGGAGTACAGGTTTGGGTCTATGTCTGTGGAGTACAGGTTTGGGTCTATGTCTGTGGGGTACAGGTTTGGGTCTATGTCTGTGGGGTACAGGTTTGGGTCTATGTCTGTGGGGTACAGGTTTGGGTCTATATCTGTGGGGTACAGGTTTGGGTCTATGTCTGTGGGGTACAGGTTTGGGTCTATGTCTGTGGGGTACAGGTTTGGGTCTATGTGGGGTACAGGTTTGGGACCATGTCTGTAGGGTTATGGTTAGGGTTAATGTGATATTCCTATACACGAGGGTGCATATAGTTCCCTTTGAGTCTATATAGGTTTCCATAGGGCACTGTTGGTGTAGGCGATAGGAAGTTAATAGCTTGAGGTCATCCTATAGTTGAGTCATCGTCTATTGACTTGTGCGAGGGATTGAACTAACGATTGGTTTCCTTGACAACAGAAGGTTAGGGCAGTTGCAGGAAAACCTCTCATCCGACTGACCTTTCCCTTTCGACAGGAATTAATGGAGAGAAAAGAACGTCCCAGAAGATACACAAGACTTGTTGTGTTCGGGAAACCCAGTCCAACACATCACTGCCTCTACAGCTGTAACTGGGCCCCTTGGAGCTTCCTGTGTTGCCTTGTGGTCAATACAACCTAATTCCACCCAATTGTAGTTTAGAATCCAGAGTGTGTGGGGAGTTGATTGGATTCTCCAGGAGATAATTTGCCATTGGGGAGAAGTGTAATGAGAATTGACGGAGAAGGAGAAGATAATGTTCAGTCCGTGGGAGACTTTCTGATCCTTTAATTTAGAAAACGTTCAAAAAACAAAACACAAAACGCCCCTTAATAACGATTTCTACCGACAATCCAAATCCTCACGTAGTGAAAGATCAATATGAACCCCTCTGTGATGAGCCATGTAACGCTCCGTCATTGCTTTATTTAAGGATACGTTCCTGTTCCGTTATATGGAGCCTGCTAATAAAAAGGCTTCACTTGGCCTTGAACCCTGGTATTCAGATGTTTAGATCTGAGCTTTGTGCGTCGTTAGAGATTAAATCAGATCTGATTACAATACAATGAATTTGTAGCAACGACCTAATCGGACAGACAGGAAAATGAGCAGGGTTGGAATGATCATTAGACCAGGTTTGCCTCCGGAAAACTACAACACCCACAGTAATTTCCTGGCCTCCCTCTGTAGTTGAGGAATGAATGCTGGGAGTTGTAGTTTTCAAACATCTGGAGGTGCACAATTTGAGAATTAGACATTATTGTAAATATGTTGTAAAATATAAGGATATTAAAAGTCACCAAGGAGTTCCATGGAGTCCCAGAATGTCGGGAGTTGTAGTTGTGTACCAGCCATCATCTCACTAATAGATCTAATTAATCATGTGGTACTATATGTATTTTGGGAATGCCGTCACTTTAAGGCAGTCATTAACACTTAAACTAAACTAATACGTATGTATAGGTTATTTATAAAGCGCCACTTGGGGACGCAGCGCTGTACATTATAACAATACAGATTATACAGTATGTATGTATATGTTTATTTATATAGCGCCACTTGGGGACACAGCGCTGTACATTATAACAATACAGATTATACAGTATGTATGTAATATGTTTATTTATAAAGCCACTTGGGGACGCAGCGCTGTACATTATAACAATACAGATTATACAGTATGTATGTATATGTTTATTTATAAAGCGCCACTTGGGGACGCAGCGCTGTACATTATAACAATACAGATTATACAGTATGTAGTATATGTTTATTTATAAAGCACCACTTGGGGACGCAGCGCTGTACATTATAACAATACAGATTATACAGTATGTATGTATATATCTGTTTTATTCAATTAGATCAACTGGACTTGAAATGTAGTTCTTGAAGACGTTTCGCTAGTCATCCGACTGGCTTTCTCAATTCAGAATGACTTGTACAAGAATCTGTGGCAATTATGTACCCTGGAAAATCCCAATTAGCATCACAGCCAGGTGTTAAGGGTGTGATTAGATAGTGGCTAAGAGGTGTTATAGGAACGCCCAGAGTAAGGTGTTAAAACAGCATTGTACATGGCAGACAGTTGGTGTCGAACCCCCCCACCTCTATTTAGGTTTGGTTTCTTTATTTTCACATAAAAATCAAATTTTCAAAAAACATCGTATCCCTGTCTGCTTTAAACCGAACAACACACTGAGGCAGCAATTGGTACATCCGAAAGACCCAATACCAAAACACAAGAAGCGACATCATATACGCATTGCAGTGAAGAATGCTCTGATTTGTATGTGGGGGAGACCAACACAGCAACTGCATCAACGTATGGCCCAGCACAGAAGAGCCAATTCCTCGGGTCAGGACTCAGCCGTGTATCTGCCTTAAGGATAAAGGACATACCTTTGAAGATTGTAATGTTAACATACTGGCGAAGGACGTGACTGGTTCAGAGAGGTGTTAAGGAGGCCATTTATGTGAAAATAAAGAAACCAAGCCTAAAAAGAGAGGTGGGGGGGTTCGACACCAACTGTCTGCCATGTACAATGCTGCCTGTGAAGGTTCTCATTCATCCAGGTCATGGTATATCTGTTGTATTCAATTAGATCAACTGGACTTGAAATGTAGTTCTTGAAGACGTTTCGCTAGTCATCCGACTGGCTTTCTCAATTCAGTACAATGCTGTTTTAACACCTTACTCTGGGCGTTCCTATAACACTTCTTAGCCACTATCTAATCCACCCTTAACACCTGGCTGTGATATGCTAATTGGGATTTTCCAGGGTACATAATTGCCACAGATTCTTGTACAAGTCATTCTGAATTGAGAAAGCCAGTCGGATGACTAGCGAAACGTCTTCAAGAACTAAACTTCAAGTCCAGTTGATCTAATTGAATACAACAGATATACCATGACCTGGATGAATGAGAACCTTCACAAGCATATGTATGTATATGTTTATTTATATAGCGCCACTTGGGGACACAGCGCTGTACATTATAACAATACAGATTATACAGTATATATGTATGTATATGTTTATTTATATAGCGCCACTTGGGTACGCAGCGCTATACATTATAACAATACAGATTATACAGTATGTATGTATATGTTTATTTATATAGCGCCACTTGGGTACACAGCGCTGTACATTATAACAATACAGATTATACAGTATGTATGTATATGTTTATTTATATAGCGCCACTTGGGTACACAGCGCTGTCATTATAACAATACAGATTATACGTATGTAGGTTATGTTTATTTATATAGCGCCACTTGGGGACAGCGCTGTACATTATAACAATACAGATTATACAGTATGTATATGTTTATTTATATAGCGCCACTTGGGGACACAGCGCTGTACATTATAACAATACAGATTATACAGTATGATGTATTATGTTTTATTTTATAGTGCCACTTGGGTACACAGCGCTGTACATTATAACAATACAGATTATACAGTATGTATGGATATGTTTTTTTATAGCGCTACTTGGGGACACAGCGTTGTACATTATAACAATACAGATTATACGGTATGTATGTATATGTTTATTTTATATACGCCACTTGGGACACAGCCGCTGTACATTATAACAATACAGATTATACAGTATGTAGGGATATGTTTATTTATATAGCGCTACTTGGGTACACAGCGTTGTACATATATAACAATACAGATTATACAGTATGTATGTATATGTTTTATATATAAGCGCCACTTGGGTACGCAGCGCTGTACATTATAACAATACAGATTATACAGTATGCATATATGTTTTATTTAAATAGCGCCACTTGGGTACACAGCGCTGTACATTAAACAATACAGATTATACAGTATGTATGTATATGTTTATTTATATAGCGCCACTTGGGGACACAGCGCTGTACATTATAACAATACAGATTATACAGTATGTATGTATATGTTTTATTTTATAGCGCCACTTGGGGACACAGCGCTGTACATTATAACAATACAGATTATACAGTATGTATATGTTTATATATATATAGCGCCACTTGGGGACACAGGCTGTACATTATAACAATACAGATTATACAGTATGTATGTATATGTTTATATAGCGCCACTTGGGTACACAGCGCTGTACATTATAACAATACAGATTATACAGTATGTATGTATATGTTTATTTATATAGCGCCACTTGGGGACACAGCGGTGTACATTATAAAAATACAGATTATACAGTATGTATGGTATGTTTATTTATATAGCGCTACTTGGGACACACGCGTTGTACATTATAACAATAAGATTATACAGTATGTTGTATATGTTTATATATATAGCGCCACTTGGGTACGCAGCGCTGTACATTATAACAATACAGATTATACAGTATGCATGTATATGTTTATTTATAAAGCGCCACTTGGGGAAGCAGCGCTGTACATTATAACAGTACAGATTATACAGTATGTATGTATATGTTTATTTATATAGCGCCACTTGGGGAAGCAGCGCTGTACATTATAACAATACAGATTATACAGTATGTATGTATACGTTTATTTATTTAGCGCCACTAGGGTACACAGCGCTGTACATTATAACAATACAGATTATACAGTATGTATGTATATGTTTATTTATATAGCGCCAATTGGGGACACAGCACTGTACATTATAACTACAGATTATACAGTATGTATATGTTTATATAGCGCCACTTGGGTACACAGCGCTGTACATTATAACAATACAGATTATACAGTATGTATTGTTTATATAGCGCCACTTGGGGACACAGCGCTGTATATTATAACAATACAGATTATACTGTATGTATGTATATGTTTATTTATAAAGCGCCACTTGGGGAAGCAGCGCTGTACATATACAATACAGATTATAACATGTATGTATATGTTATTTATACAGCACCACTTGGTACACAGCGCTGTACATTATAACAATACAGATTATACAGTAGTATGTGATATGTTTATATAGCGCCACTAGGACACAGCGCGGTACATATAACAATACAGATTATACAGTATGTATGTATATGTTTATTTATATAGCGCCACTTGGGGACCGCGCTGTACATTAAACAATAAGATTTACAGTATGTATGTTATGTTATTTATATAGCGCCACTTGGGACACAGCGCTGTACATTATACAATACAGATTATACAGTATGTATGTATATGTTTTATTATAGAGCGCCACTTGGGGACGCAGCGCTGTACATTATAACAATACAGATTATACAGTATGTATGTATATGTTTTTTATATAGCGCCACTTGGGTACACCGCTGTACATTATAACAATACAGATTATACAGTATGTATATGTTTATATAGCGCCACTTGGGGACACAGCGCTGTACATTATAACAATACAGATTATACAGTATGTATGTATATGTTTATTTATAAAGCGCCACTTGGGGAAGCAGCGCTGTACATTATAACAATACAGATTATACAGTATGTATGTATACGTTTATTTATTTAGCGCCACTTGGGTACACAGCGCTGTACATATAACAATACAGATTATACAGTATGTATGTATATGTTTATTTATATAAGCGCCACTTGGGTACACAGCGCTGTACATTATAACAATACAGATTATACAGTATGTATGTATATGTTTTATATAGCGCCACTTGGGTACACAGCGCTGTACATTATAACAATACAGATTATACAGTATTGTAGTATATGTTTTTTTAGCGCAACTTGGGGACACAGCGCTGTACATTTAAACAATACAGATTATACAGTATGTATATGTTATATAGCGCCACTTGGGGACACAGCGCTGTATATTATAACAATACAGATTATACAGTATGTATGTATATGTTTATTTTATAAGCGCCACTTGGGAAGCAGCGCTGTACTTATAACAATACAGATTATACAGTATGTATGTATATGTTTATTTATATAGCACCACTTGGGTACACAGCGCTGTACATTATAACAATACAGATTATACAGTATGTATGTATTGTTATATATAGCGCCACTAGGGACACAGCGCTGTACATTATAACAAAACAGATTATACAGTATTAGTATATGTTTATTTATATGCGCCACTTGGGGACACAGCGCTGTAACATTATAACAATACAGATTTACATATGTATGTATATGTTTATTTATAAGCGCCACTTGGGGAAGCAGCGCTGTACATTATAACAATACAGATTATACATATGTATGTATACGTTTATTTATTTAGCAGCCCACTTGGGTACACAGCGCTGTACATTATAACAATACAGATTATAAGTATGTTGTATATGTTTATTTATATAGCGCCAATTGGGGACACAGCACTGTACATTATAACAATACAGATTATACAGTATGTATATGTTTATATAGCGCCACTTGGGTACCAAGCGCTGTACATTATAACAATACGATTATACGTATTTATATTGTTTATATAGCGCCACTTGGGGACACAGCGCTGTATATTATAACAATACAGATTATACGTATGTATGTATATGTTTATTTATAAACGCCACTGGGGAAGCAGCGTGTACATTATAACAATACGATTATACAATATGTATATGTTTATTTATATAGCACCACTTGGTACACAGCGCTGTACATATAACAATACAGATTATACAGTATGTAGTATAGTTTATTTATATCGCCACTAGGGACACAAGCGCTGTACATTATAACAATACAGATATACAGTATGTAATGTTTATTTATATAGTGCCACTTGGGACGCAGCGCTGTACATTATAACAATACAGATTATATAGTATGTATGTATATGTTTTTTATATAGCGCCACTGGGGACACAGCGCTGTACATTATAACAATACAGATTATACAGTATGTATGTATAGTTTTTTATATAGCGCCACTTGGGGACACAGCGCTGTACATTATAACAATACAGATTATACAGTATGTATGTATATGTTTATATTATACGCCACTTGGGGACACAGCGCTGTACATTATAACAATACAGATTATACAGATGTATGTATGTTATTTTATAGCGCCACTTGGGACCACGCACTGTACATTTAAAATACAAAGAGATTATACAGTATGTATATTTTATATAGCGCCACTTGGGGACACGCGCTGTACATTATAACATACCGATTATACAGTATGTATGTATATGTTTATTATATGCGCCACTTGGGACGAACAGCGCTGTACTATAACAATACATATATAACATATGTATGTATATGTTTATTTATATACGCCACTTGGGGAACAAGCGCTGTACATTATAACAATACAGATTAATACATATGTATGTATATGTTTATTTATATAGCGTCACTTGGGAACACAGCGCTGTACATTATAACAATACAGATTATACAGTATGTATATGTTTATTTATATAGCGCCACTTGGGTACACAGCATTGTACATTATAACAATACAGATTATACAGTATGTATGTATATGTTTATTTATATAGCGCCACTTGGGGACACAGCGCTGTACATTATAACAATACAGATTATACAGTATGTATATGTTTATTTATATAGCGCCACTTGGATACTCAGCGCTGTACATATAGCGCCACTTGGGTACACAGCTTTGTACATTATAACAATACAGATTATACAGTATGTATGTATAGTTTATTTATATAGCGCCACTTGGGGACACAGCGCTGTGCATTATAACAATACAGATTATACAGTATGTAAGTTCCAAAATCAGAATGATCCGCTCGGTTCCAACGGAACGTTTACAAACCAAGCAGTTCCGTGTTGCATTCGGTTCCGGAAAGTCTTAAATATTATTATTAGGTTGATGTATCATATTGCTTCACGATATACAGGGTTATTCAAAAAAAGTTATTATCGTTAAAAATGGTGCTAATTTTGCCCCAACCAATCAGATGTTAGCTTTCAAATGTTAAAGAAGATCTGATTGGTTGGGGCAAAATTAGCACCATTTTTAACGATAACAACTTTTATTGAATCTCCCTGTTAGTGTTTATAGTATATATAGTGCATATAATATATATACAGGGAGATTCAATAAAAGTTTTTATCAATTAAAATGGTGCTAATTTTGCCCCAACCAATCAGATCTTATTTAACATTGATTGTGCATTGATTATCTTTTCTATGTTTTTATATATAGTTCTATATAGTCTATATGTAGTGTATATAATGTATATATAGTGTATGTACTGTATATAATGTATATAATACATAATGTGTGGAGTATATGGTGCATATTGTGTTTAGAATGTACAGTATATACAGTGTATATAATGTATATAATACATAATGTTTAGTGTATATAGTGTATATTTTGTTTATAATGTACAGTATATATAGTGTATATAATGTATATAATACATGATGTGTAGTGTATATTGTTTTTAGAATGTACGGTATATATAGTGTATATAATGTATATAATACATGATGTGTAGTGTATATTGTGTTTAGAATGTACATTATATATAGTATATATAGTGTATGTACTGTATATAATGTATATAATACATGATGTGTAGTGTATATTGTATTTATAGTGTATACAATGTATATATAGTGCATATACTGTATATAATACATGATGTGTAGTGTTTATAATGTACAGTATATATAGTGTATGTACTGTATATAATGTATATAATACATAATGTGTAGTGTATATAGTGTATATTGTGTTTATAATGTACATATATATTGTATATAGTATATTTAGTGTATATAGCGTATATAATATATATATATATAGATATATTATATGGTGTATATTCTGTAATATATATACTGTGTAGTATATATAATGTGTATATAGTGTATATGTTGAATATAATGTATATATTATATATTGTGTATATCCTGTAGTATACATAATGTGTATATAGTGTCTAT
The DNA here is from genome assembly GCA_019447015.1 of Hymenochirus boettgeri. Taxonomy (NCBI): domain Eukaryota; kingdom Metazoa; phylum Chordata; class Amphibia; order Anura; family Pipidae; genus Hymenochirus; species Hymenochirus boettgeri. Next base: position 2,887,015 of record CM033470.1, read on the forward strand.
ATCCTGCAATCCATTGGCTCTATTTCACAGTCTGATTGATGGTGGCGGTTGGATGATAAATGCAAAGACACGATCTTCCAACTCCATTGATTTTTGTCTGGGTGTTAGAAATTCCAATTTACTGGATTTATAGGGGGGGTGTGATTGGTCCTCGTCCTGTGTGCTGCTCCTTACACAACACACATCAGGTTAAACCCTCATACTTTATTTAAATAGGGAGGGTGTCTGTAATTTAAACTGCGCTGGTCAGATCCTAGTGAGGGTGATATGAACTGTAGGTATAAGATTGAATGGGGCCCTAATCAATGTGATTTAGGGCCCTCCTTATCTGTGTATGTGCAGAATGCTTTTTATTATACCCTCCAAACCACTCGCCTCCCATTTCATCTATCAAGGTAAAGGATCAAATCCTCTCTACTCATTGCTCCAAGTAGAGTGAATATTCCTCATACCATGCTACTGGAGATTAATCCACAGTGGGGGCCTAGTGGTTAAGGTACCTGAAAGGGGGGTTTGAAGAGACCATTCCGATTTAATTACCTACGTTTGGTAAAACGAATTAAAATATACAGACGCATTACTGCTCGCCTGGTCCATATGTAGTAAAATATACAGACATGTTACTGCTCGCCTGGTCCATATGTATTACTGCTCATATACAGACGTGTTACTGCTCACCTGGTCCATATGTAGTAAAATATACAGAAGTATTACTGCTCGCCTGGTCCATATGTAGTAAAATATACAAACGTATTACTACTCGCCTGGTCCATATGTAGTAAAATATACAGACACGTTTCTGCTCGCCTGGTCCATATGTAGTAAAATATACAGACGCGTTACTGGCCGCCTGATCCATATATAGTAAAATATCCAGACATGTTACTGCTCGCCTAGTCCATATGTAGCAAAATAAACAGACATATTACTGCTCGCCTGGTCCATATGTAGTAAAATATCCAGACACGTTACTGCTCGCCTGGTCCATATGTAGTAAAATATACAGACATATTACTGCTCGCCTGGTCCATATGTAGTAAAATATACAGACGCGTTACTGCTCGCCTGGTCCATATGTAGTAAAATATACAGACGTATTACTGCTCGCCTGGTCCACACGTAGTAAAATATACAGACGTATTACTGCTCATATACAGACGTATTACTGCTCGCCTGGTCCATATGTAGTTTAAAATATACAAACGTATTACTGCTCACCTGGTCAATATGTAGTAAAATATACAGAAGTATTACTGCTCGCCTGGTCCATATGTAGTAAAATATATAGACGTATTACTGCTCGCCTGGTCCATATGTAGTAAAATATACAGACGCGTTACTGCTCGCCTGGTCTACACGTAGTAAAATATACAGACGTATTACTGCTCATATACAGACGTATTACTGCTCGCCTGGTCCATAT